>CAUYLG010000113.1:0-21610 GCA_963573385.1 Cacajao melanocephalus | reverse complement strand
GAATCGCCACACTGTCTTCCACAATGGTTGAACTAATTTACACTCCCACCAACAGTGTAAAAGTGTTCCTATTTCTCCACATCCTCTCCAGCATCTATTGTCTCCAGATTTTTTAATGATTGCCATTCTAACTGGCGTGAGTTGGTATCTCAATGTAGTTATGATTTGCATTTCTCTAATGACCAGCGATGATGAGCATTTTTTCATGTTTGTTGGCCTCGTGTATGTCTCCTTTTGTAAAGTCTCTGTTCATATCCTTTGCCCACTTTTGAATGGGCTTGTTTTTTTCTTGTAAATCTGTTTTAGTTCTTTGTAAATTCTGGATATCAGCCCTTTGTCAGATGTGTAAACTGCAAAAATTGTTTCCCATTCTGTTGGTTGCTGATTCACTCTAATGACTGTTCCTTTTGCCGTGCAGAAGCTGTGGAGTTTGAGCCTAATTCTGTTAATGGAACGCACTCGTTCTCCATCAGGCCTTGTTCTCTTGTTGATGAGGAACTATGATCCCCTGTAGAATGAGAGGCATTCTGATTTTGGGTATTTTCAGCCTTTTTACACTGGTTTCTTCCCATCTTTGTAGATTTATCCGTTTGTCATCTTTGTAATTGTCGACTTTCAAATTAGGTCTCTGAGTGGACGTCCAACTTGTTGATTCCCAGCACCGGAATCTGAGCAACCCACTGTGCCGGCTAAAACGGCGGCATTGAGATTCGTGGTGCTTTTCTGCCCAGAAATCTCTGGTCTGGCTTCCCTCTTCAGTCCCTTTTTCAATCAGTTGAATGGGCGACTCTACCTTCCCAGAGCCCCAAATGTCGACCAAAAGGGGACCCAGTCCCGTTTACTCTGCACTGAGAACCGCCGTGCCGGGGCACTGACAAAACCGCCGCACTGGCCACAGGAGTTGCACTGGCGACCCGTGGAGCTCCTCCTCTGGGAATCTCCTGATCCGTGAGCAACAAAAATTCGTCTGAATGTGTGGCGTCCACTCATTCTCTGCGCTTTCACTGGGAGCTACAATCCTGAGCTGCTAGTAATCGGCCATCTTGTATCTCTCTCCCTATTGTTATTTTTTTAATAGTCATTTTGTTTTGGGTTTGTTTGGGTTTTTTGTTTGTTTTGGTTTCTTTTGATACAACATCTCTGTCACCCAGGTTGGAGTGGGTGATACTCTACCCAGTAGAGTGATCTCGGCTCACAGCAACCTCCGCCTCTTGGGTTCAAGCAATTCTCCTGCTTCAGCCTCCCAAGTAGCTGGGATCACAAGTGCGCACCACTACATTCGGCTAATTTTTGTATTTTTAGTTGAGACAGGGTTTCACCATGTTGGCCAGGCTGGTCTCAAACTCCTAACCTCAAGTGATCTGCCCGCCTCAGCCTCCCAAAGTGCTGGGATTACAGGCATCAGCCACCCTGCCCAGCCATAATAGTCTTCCTGAAATTAAGCAAAAATAATCAATGTTCAGAATGATTGGGGCAACTTTCTAAAACCTGCAAATTCCTCTGTTGACTTATAATAGTTAAAATACTCAGGAAGGAAATAATATGTTCAAAAGTATAATTATTTTTTTCTTTATAATTCTTCCTGCTCTCAGATTTGTAACATAGTACTTTATTTTTTTATTTATCTATTTATTTAATAATTTCAACTTTTATTCCAGATTCAGGGGGCACACGTGTAGGTTTGTTTCATGTGTGTATTGCACAATGCTGAGATACAAATGATCTTGTTGCTTAGGTAGTAAGCATTAGAGTACTTTAAAAGTGCTATTTGAGTGAAATCATCCTCTTCTGTACTCTCATCTTGAGCAAAATAAATCATTCTGACTGTATAACTTTTTTATACTTCTCAAAATACTTTCATACGTGTTTGATGCCCATAGCTAAGAGAGGGTGGTACAGTCCTCTTTTATCCATCCAGCATTGTCAGGGAAGATTAACAAGGAGGCATCAATATAATGAAATTTTCTTGACCACTAAAGTTTACGTGTTATGTTATCACACCTTTCAAAAATCTGTTGGAATAAAAATCTTCCTAAAATATATTGCAATAAAGAAATGTCAAAATGTAAGAATTCTTTAAAAAAATTTTTTCCTATCATATTAACAAGGATTTAAAAAGTTATCATACCCAGTTTCAGAGAGGATTCAAGGGAAAAGATCCTCATAGACACTGCTGATGGGATTGTGAATTCTGGCATTTTAGGAAAGTGATTTGAGAATATGGATTGAGATGTTCAACCTGTTAACCCCACAATCCTTTTGTCTTTTTAATAAATATTAAAAGTGGCTGGTGTGGTGGCTCATGCCTGTAATCCCAGCACTTTGGGAGGCCAAGGTGGGAGGATGGCTTGAGCCCAGTAGTTCAAGACCAGCCTGGGCAACACAGTGAGACCCTCATCTCTATAAAAATGATTAGCCAAGCATGATGGTGTTCATCTGTAGTCCCAGCTACTAGGGAGGACTGAGGCAAGAGGACTGCTTGAGCCCATGGAGTCAAGGCTGCAGTGAGCCATGACTGCTCTTCTGTACTCCAGCCTGGGTGGCAGAGAAAGACCCTGTCTCAAAAACTAATAATAAAGTTTAAAAATTTAGAAAGAGTGCCAACCACTCTCCAGTCACTCAAGGTACACAGGTGAACAACACAAGCCAGCTCTCTGCTCTCAGGAAGCTTACATTCTAGTGAAGAGAAAGAAAGACAATAAATATGTACGCAGATAAAGAAAAGATAAATTCAGACACATTGCATCCTAGGAAGAGAAGCAAGTATGGATATGAGGAGCCTAAAGGCAAGGGAGGAGGTTGCTTTGCTTGGTGCTCAAGAAAGATGCCTGTAATAAATTGGCATGTGCCCCCACCAATCCAGCCTCCACTCAGCATTCATAAAAGATCCTCTAGCCAGGCGTTGTGGTACACACCTGTAGTTCCAGCTACTAGGGAGGCGGAGGCAGAAGGATCACTTGAGCCCAGGGGTTCCAGCCTGCAGTGAGCTATGATCCTGCCACTGCACAACAGCCTAGGTAACAGAATGAGACCCTGTCGCCAAAAAGAAGAGAGAGAAAGACAGCCCTTACTAAAAGCAAACCATGAAACCCAATCTACCTTCCCCAAGGGCAGAACAGCCACATGAGGTGTGAGGGAAGTTGTTGGGTGAGGTTTCTAGAAATGCTTCTTTAAATGTGACACAGTCTCAGGTCAATTGCATATAATACTATTTTAGAAATATCTGAGAAAATTTGAATTTAAAAAGAAGTTTACTAAGGGCTAAGGAGAAAAGCAATTCTGGATTAGATGTAGCTCCGAAAATATATGTTCTCTGCTTCCTCCACTTTTTTAGCTATAACGCTTTGAGTGAAATTGTTCAAGGTTTAGTGGAAACTTCTTGCTTGGAGGAAGGAGACTGTTGAGGAAGGAATGTTGTATCATATATATATATTTGCAGCATAACTCTCTGTGCTCATATGTATGGGAAAATTGTAGAATACATGAAAGAAGCAAAATGAGGTAGAAAACATGCTAGGGCAGGAGTTTGTTGACTTGGAGACCTGTCCCATTTCCGCTCAGACTAGCTGTGTAATCTTGAAATCATTCAGTTAATAACATGGATCCCAGCTTCTTTAAAACTTGAGAATATTGGACTGCATCATCTGTAAGTCCTGTCCATGTTACGGAAGTTCTTGTCACCTTTTTTCTTTTTTTGAGACAGGATCTAACTCTGTCACTCAGGCTGGAGTGCAGTGCTGTGATCTCGGCTCACTGCAGCCTCATTGTCCTGGGCTCAAGCAATCTCTCACCTAAGTGTTCTAAGTAGCTAGGACAATAGTCGGATGCCACCATGCCCAACTAATTTTTGTATTTTTTTTAGAGATGTGGTTTCACCATGTTGTCTAGGCTAGGTTTTCTTTTTTCTTTCCTACTATTGACATTGCACACCCACATACACGCACATGTGTACAAACACACACACACGCTCAGGTTAAAGATAAAATCCCACCATGAACTTTATAATAAACAGGTGCATAGAGCAGGAAAATTCCAGTCATAAAATAATGGACTCTTTATATCCAGAAAACTTAATACAGATTTCAGGCTGATGCAGGAACGTGTATTCAGTCTCTGAGTGTAACATACCTTATGTGTATGAATAATGTACCCTGTAGCTAAACCAATAATGGGGACTTATATTTGTATAGGTCCTAAGTATTACAAAACAATTTTATGTCATATCACTTGCAATTTTGGAGACTTGTGATTTTTAGAAACAGGGGCAATAAGAATGATCTCCCTTCAACTAAGGCTTAGAAGTGTAAAATGGCTTGCCCAGGTTTGTGCAGCAATGGGGAGCCATCAAATCTTCTCCCAGTTCATGGGTATTTATTCCCATCTGCCATGTTGCCAGGCAGCTGGAATGACTCTCACTGTTCATGCTTCCTTCACCCCTCACTCCACTGCAGCTCAGCTGAGGCCACTGAGAACATCAGAACAGTGAGGCAATGTGATCACCAAACTTTCTCAAAATAGAAGCCATCACAGAGATAAACCAACCAGCTGCTTCCCTCTCAACTCACTCGGTTGTCACATTTTAGTCTCTGCAGTGGGGTCTGCCAGACCTCTTATTTTTTCCTTTCTTTTAAATTTCAGATAAGAAAATGGAATACTTAAAATGTTAAATTCTTTCCTTTAAAAACAATGACTGGCATTCATAACTGAACACTTATTGAATAACGAAATGTCCTACATCTTTACAAAGTCATGCATCTGATTCCTTTCTTTCTATAATTAGTCATCCTCCTTCACCATGGCCAAGTGAACATGAAATCAAATCAGTGCCAGTGTTGTTGAGTTTGAAAGTCATCAGGTGCCCACTGGCTGCTCTGAGAAGCCATCTTTGCATTGTCCCCATTTTATTGATGGAGTCCTCAAACTCTTGCTTTCTTGTTATCCAATGCATAAGATCATCAGGGGACGACGTGTGTCACACACATCCATCCATGGACACCAACCCACTTAACGAAGAAGGAAGTTGTGCAGGTGGAGAAAGGGGAAGAGATGTCCCTGCTAGTGGGAACCCCAGTGAAGAAAATGGGGAGATAAGGCTGACAATGAGTAGGATGAAGAAGAGGAAGAAGGTGGGGAGGAGGAGAAGGAGGATGAGGAGGAGGAAGGTAGAGGCAGGGAAGAGGGTGGAGGTGAATGAAGAAGCTAAGGCCCCTGGTGGCAAACGGGGCACTGAAGATAAAGAAGATGGTGGTGTTGATATCATGAAGCAGAAGACCAGGAAGATAATCAGACAGCAGAAAAGTCGAAGAAAAAAAAAGGCTGCCATGACCTATTCTCAGAAACTAGACATGGTCACCTTGGAGAGGCTCATGGAGAGAGGCCCAGCCACCACAGACAGTGCCACCTGCTGGTGACACACTCTCCACCACCTGCCCAAAACCACAACACGAGTTTGCAACAGGAGAGGAAAAAAGAACCAAAACTTCCAAGGCCCTGCTTTTTTCTTTTTTTTTTAAGTAATTTTAAAAGGAGATTTATTCGTATTTTTTAGTTTCCTTTTATATTTTTGTGCATATTGTCAGGAGTCAGCCATTTTTAATGATCTCAGGTGATCAAACCAGCCTCCTGCTCATCCTCTATCCTACTTCTGACTTTACTTGTGGTGTAATCAAGTTCGTTATCACCTCAAAGGAGAAAAGAAACCTCGTAGAAAGAAGCAGAAATAACAACTAAACAATCTTATTCTGAGCATTCCAGTAACTTTTTTTGTATATGCACTTAGCTGTACTATAGGTAGTTGGTTTGTGTGAGACTGTTAAAAAGGCCAAAGATAAAAGATCTATCTCTCTATCTGTCTATGAAGCTGCTGTTTATTTTTTTGGCCTATTTGACGGGTATGTGAAACAACGTTGTCCAACGGTGAAATGGAATTTTATTTTGCTGAGTTGTTCTAACAACAACAGCAAAGACATCAGGCATAAATCTTGTATAAGATCCACACGTGGTTGCCAAGATAGGAAATAACTATCCTAATTCAATTATGTAAATTTAAACAGAAGATGATACTTTCAGGGATCATATCTGTAGTTCAGTACTACAGAAGTTTCTCTAAACGTGTAGAGAAAAAAATGTTAAACAGGAATATATGAAGATCACAACATCATTCTCATTTTTATTCATCCTCTCATTAACATGAATAAAACCATTGCCCCTTCTGAGTTCTCGTGGGAGGGATTAGTTCTCATGGCCTTCATACCTGGAGCTCACTCCATGAGTAAATGTGTTTCTGGTTTAACTCTGGAAATGCTCAGACATTAGTTAAGGGACCATGGGGCACAGAGCAACCTATGAGGTCTTACATAGAAACTGCCCGTGGCCCCACTGTTTCTCTCAGCTCACATTCACTCCACCAGGAAATCCCATCAACTCTACCGATTCCTGGATCTTTTCACTCACCAGCTCCAGAGCCACGTGAGGGCTCTGGGTAATATGCAGCAGGCTGTCTGCTCCGCCCTCTCCTCTAACTTCTGCCTTTGACCCCCTGAAGTCTGTTTTGAATGCAGCAGCCAGACAGACGTACTCTTTTCAAATGCCAGACAGATCTCAACACTCTTGTGGCTGAAAACCTTCTGGTCCTTCCATCTCACCCTTAGGAAGGCCCAGATGCTTGCAACAGCCCCCAAGGCCCTATGAGATCCACCCCTTGGACTTCTCTGACATCAACTCCTATTCCTCTGACTGCCTGCCCCATTTTGGCCATCCTGGTTTCCTACTGTTCTTCCCCATGGTGGTGCCTCTGCCAGACGCAGTGTCTCCAGGCAGCTCCCAGGGCTCTCTCACCTCCTTGCTGGGCTCTGCCCTGACCACACTTTACTTCTGTAGCTGGTTTCACCTTCCAGTTTTCTCCAAACCACCCCCACCCTTGATGCTCACTTTCCTAAAGCAGTGAACATTTTTTAATTTATTTGACAACAGACTTAAGGATGTTTACTTTCTTCCTCTCCTCATCAAGAGAGGGATTTTTTTTGTCTTTTTCACTGTCTAAAATGGTGTCTGGCACATACGGGACCCATAAGAAATATTTGATGAATCAGCAAATGACTAGATGCCTAACACTTGTTTTGCAAACCACAAACTAGTTAACAACTGTGATGTCTAAACTCGGACCTCAAAAGTGATTGGGTCTGTGAGCTACGTGCTGCGTCTTCCAGGTGACTCTTGAAGCTGTTGCCAATCCCTGATGGGCCTCATTCTGCAATTACAAATTGTGTAAGGCAGCACAGCCCGGACTTGGGCAAAGCACCTGAAAAAAAGAAATAAGTGGCTAACACGTACACAGGAGCCAGGCACAGTGGCTCAGGCCTGTAATCCCAGCACTTCGGGAGGCTGAGGTGGGAGGATCACTTGAACCCATGAGGTCAAGGCTGCAGTGAGTGGTGACTGTGCCACCATACTCCAGCCTGGGCAACAGAGCAAGATCTGTCTCAAAACAAAACAAAACAAACAAACAAACACAAAAACAAAAACAGGCCAGGTGTAGTGGCTCAGGCCTGTAATCCCAGCACTTTGGGAGGCCGAGGCAGGCAGATCACTTGAGGTCAGTAGTTTGAGACCAGCTTGGCCAACATGTTGAAACCTTATCTCTATTAAAAATATAAAAATTAGCCGGGTATGGTGGCGCCGCCTATAGTTCAGGTACTTGGCAGGCTGAAGTAGGACAACTGCTTGAACCCAGGAGACAGAGGTGACAGTGAGCCAAGACCTCTCCACTGCACTCCAGCCTGCATGACAGAGCAAGATTTTGTCTCAGAAAAAGAAAAAAAGCTAACAATTACATGGGAAAACTGTTTCCATGTAATTGATGGGACAGTCAAAATTGACGGGTAATCAAAAGTGTTTGATTATATCAAAAGTAATCAAAAAAGCATTTATTAAATCAATACAACAATTTTTCAGCTACTACATTGGTAAAGGTTTTTTAAAACTATAATAATGCTGGCAAAGGAACCAAAAAATGCACCTTCAGACCTTTAGAAAACAGAGCCCTTTGTGAACTTATTTGAAAAATGGGCCAAAAGCCTAAAGATGTTCAGAAATTAATTTGTGGGAATTTACCCTAAATGTGGAAGCATCTTTATGGACAAATATTTTACTTACAGATGCATTTATAAAAGCAAAACTTAAAAGCAACCTACATGACTGGCCATAAGAACAAGCAAACTATACATGGCTCATCAGCTTGATTCTGTTTTTAGTGACGCATTAAGTTTACCAATGTGGGAAAGTCCTAGTAGGATGCTATGTAACTCCCAACTCCAACAGAGTAGGGGAAAAGGCAGGTCAAACAGCAACAGAGGTAGGAGCAGGGCACAGCTGTGCTCCTGGATTCCGGGTTCTCTGACTTCAAGGAGTGCCCCATCCATCTGATCTCAAATCCCCAGAGACAGAGAGTGTCTTCCACTTCCATCGGAGCTGGGGATTACACCTCCGAGGCCCAGAAACCTTTCCATTTCCAAATTCTGCTTTGTGATGTCTCCTCTTAGCATCAGGAACCCATAGCACATAGGCACCCAATGAGATCCCAGAGCTTCTGAGGGATGTGTAGGAATTAGTCTCCAGAGTAACAATGTTGGAGCTCAGAAAGTGATACATCAAAGTGAAGTCCTTAGGATGAAGTTTCTCTCTGATCTTCCCCTGCCTTTCTATCTCTTGCCCCTCATTCTTCCCTGAGGCAAGCCATAGAAACCAGAATTCCTCTGCTCCAAGGTGGGTCATAGAAACCAGAACCCCCTCCCCTCAAAGCCAGCTATAAAGCCTAAAAATTTTAGTCTCTTGGCCAGGCACGATGGCTCATGCCTGTAATCCCAGGGCTTTGGGAGGCTGAGGCGGGAGGATCACTTGAGGCCAGTTCGAGACCAGCCTGCCCAACATGGCAAAACCGTTTCTATACTAAAAATATAAAACATTAGCCAGGCATGGTGGCAGGTGCCTGTAATCCTAGCTAGTCTAGAGGCTGAGGCACAAGAATGGCTTGAACCAGCGAGGTAGAGGTTGCAGTGAGCCGAGATCACACCACTGCACTCCAGCCTGGGTGACAAAAAAAACAATATATTACTCTCACCTTGCCCCACCTTTCAATGTATCAGCTGGCCATAAATAAAAACCCTCAATCCAGAGGGGTCATGCCCTACACCAGAGAAGAAGAAATGCTGCAACCAAGAGTCAAGAAGAATCTGAACAGGCAGGCCTGGCTACGTTTCCCCGTTCAGTTTATTACCATCAGCTCTCTGTTAAATCAAGTTTGGTTTAAATCTCTGTCCTTACATATTTTAAGTCTGACCTAAAGGGTTCTCTGTACATCATGAACTAAAACCTAAATGGAGTTGTAAACAGACTAGAGTCTACTCTTGTGCCAATCACTGGGTTTTGGCCAATCAAATGTGGCCAACTCCTCAAACCGCATCCAAATAAGGCAAACACCGAGCTACAAGCAATCTGCCTGTTTCTTTGTCTCACTTCCATTTTCTGTATGTCACTTTATTTTTTCTGTCCATAAATCTTCCACCAAGGAGCTGTGCTGGAGTCTCTGAGCCTACTCTGGCTCAGGAGTCTGTTGATTCGCGAATGGTTTACTCAATTAAACTCTGCTAAATTTAATTCAGCTGAAGTTGTTCAATAGTTCGTACCCTTTTTATCTAATCACATTTCTATTTATTATGCATTTATTTTATTTTATTTATTTATTTTTGAGATAGAGTCTTGCTCTGTCACCCAGGCTGGAGTGCAATGGCGCGATCTCCACTCACTGCAGCCTCAACATCCCAGGTTCAAGTGATTCTACTGCCTCAGCCTCCTGAGTAGCTGGGATTACAGGCACCTGACAGCACTCCCAGCTAATTTTTGTATTTTTAGTAGAGATGGGGTTTCACCATGTTGGCCAGCCTGGTCTCAAACTCCCAGCTTCAAGTGATCTGCTCCCCTTGGCCTCCCAAAGTGCTGGGATTATAGATGTGAGCCACAGTGCCTGGCCCAATCACATTTCTACATGGCTGTCCCTGCTTCCTTGAACCTAAATGTAAACATGGATAGTTTATTCTGGGGCCTGGAGTCTTTATCCTGAAGTCTCCTGTGCCACATAAAACTATGATCAAATAAATTGGTTGTGCTTTTTTTCTTGGTAACCTGTCTTTCATTAAAGGGGTGTCAGCCATGACCTTTAGATAGGGAGAAAAGGGACCACCCCCTTTCTGTCCTTACAATCTTCATTCCAATTACATAATAAATAGAAACAAAAATGTAAGAATAGAAGTACAAAAAAGAGAACAAATGTATCTGTAGAAAAGTAAAGCTGAATTCTACAAAAAAGTGCAACAGAATAGGATTAAGTGGGTACATAATTGATGTATTTTGATGGACATAATTTGGCCTGACAACTGTTTTCGAATGGGAACCTGCCATACAGATAAGTCCAAAAATAGGTTATTTAAAATGTGCTCTGAAACACCATTCCCACTACAGTATTTTTTTTTTGACATACCCAATCTCATCATGTTGCCCTTACATGGTAAGAGAGCTGGACCAGCTCTAGGGAATTTCAGCAGAATAAATCACAAATCTGATCAACTTCATACGTGAATGTGGAAATGGGAGTTTATTATCACACCCAGTAGCCTAACAGGCCTTAGAAGACTTGCTACTTTTCAGAAGAGAGTTCTCACAGCCAGTTCCTCCAAAGTTCTTATGGTTTCAACATCAATTCTCTGACATTCACTGAGTGTCCTACAGTTCAGTTCTGATACTATTTGGAGTTACCATCAGATCCCACAAATTAAGGGCTCAGTCCCACAAAACTGCCAGTGCCAGTAGGGTTCCCAGGCTACCTGAACTTCTACCTGGCTGACTACAAATTCAAGAGTTTCTATGACTGCTTTAGGTTCAGTAATAGACTAGAGCGACTCATAGAACTCAGCAAAGCACTGTTTTTATGATTCACATAAAGTTTCACGTAAAGGATACGACTCAAGAACAGCCAAATGGAAGAGATGCGTAGGACAGGTATGGGGCTGGTGGCTGGGGTGTGGAGCTTCCGTTCCCTCTCTGGGCATGCCATTTTCTCAGCACATCATGCATTCACCAACCCAGAAGCTCCTGGAAGCTTGTTACTCAAGAGCTTTTATTGAGGTGTCATGACTTAAGCATGATCAGTTAAATCATTAGCTGTTGGCTGGGTATGGTGGCTCATGCCTGTAATCCTAGCATTTTGGGAGGCCAAGGTGGGCAGATCACTTGAGATCAGGAGTTCGAGACCAGCCTGACCAACATGGTGAAACCCCATCTCTACTAAAAATACAAAAATTAGCCAGGTGTGGTAGTGCGTGCCTGTGATCCCAGCTACTCGGGAGGCTGAGGCAGGAGAACCCAGGAGGTGGAGGTTGCAGTGACCCAAGATCGCACCATTGCATTCCAGTCTGGGTAACAGAGCAAGACTATGTCTCAAACAAAAACAAAAACAAAACTAAATAATTAGCCTCTAGTGACTGAACTCAATCTCCAGTTCCCTTCCTCTCCACAGAGGTTGAGGGGTGGAGCTGAAAGTTCCAACCCTCTAATCATAAGCTTGGTCTTTGTAGTGTGGCCAGCCTCTCTCTTAAAACTATTTAAGGGCCCACCTTGATTTGCCTCATTAGCATAAACTTAGTATGATCAGAAAGGATTCATGTTTAACAAAAGACATTCCAACCACTCAAAAATTTTCAAGGGTCTTTGATGCTCAGTGCCAGGAGCCAGCAATAAAGACCAAACATATTTTGTATTATACCATAGCTCTGAAATGTGTTTTCTGGGTAAATCTCTTTATTGCAGTTTCCCTAAATGCATCCTGAAGCTAACATATTTAACCTCCTTGCCAACTGTGCCCCAATTCTGTGTGCAAAGGATGCCCCTCCATGTGTGTACACTTAGTGTGTTTCTTGATTTGTTAATTGATAACAGTGGTATATGCTGCTTACCCAGAATGCTGCTGGTGTCAGTGAAAGCCATTGCAAGAATCCCAGAAGACTCAGTGCTCTAGGAGAGTTCAACCAATTAACACAAGGATAGGAAGTGACTGTTCTCAAACTAGCGGAGTTTGTCCAGCTCTTTTGGTAGCAAGAGACACCTGACTCAATTTTGCTTAAAGGGGATTTATTGAAAAAAAAAAAAAGTCTATCTAATCCTTTCCACTGACACTGAAGAAAGGAGGAAAGCCGATAAATGGAGCACAGAGAGAGAGAGAAAAAAACACTGCCAGGAAGCGTACTAGGAGCAGTAGCTGAAACTCACAGAAAACAACCCCATAGAGACCAAGCCCCAAGTTTCAGCCTTGTGCAGACCAATGTAATAAGAGCTAACACAAATAAGGTCAATATAATAATGGCTAACATTTATTGAGTGGTTATTAATCACTAAGCACTATTTTAAGCACTTTATAAACATTAATTCTTTCATTTCTCACCACAACCCTATGAGATCTGGTCTGGCATGCCCCTGTTTAACAGAGCAAGGTCACTTATTTAGTGGCATGGCATCTGAGCCTGGGGCGTCAATCCTTAAACCATACTCACCCTCTAAGGATGGCTAGAAAATGCCTCTGCAGTTATAGTCTGAATTTTAAGCAATTATACTCAAAATGACTGAAAATAAGTGAGTGCATTTGCTTGAGAAAAGGAAGTGATCATTCAAACTCATATTTAAGGAAAATGTGTAACTACATAGGACACTTACAAAGATCTAAACATACAAAGTTAGAAAACTGAAAGAAGTGGTTCTGGGCAGGACCAAGAGGAAGGTGTTTCCCCTAGTCGTGCTTTTTTTTTGAGTCAGGGTCTCAACTCTGTCACCCAGGCTGGAGTGCAGTGGCACAATCTCAGCTCACTGCAACCTCTGACTCCTGGGTTCAAGTGATCCTTCCACCTCAGCCTCCCAAGTAACTGGAACTACAGGCACATGCTACCACGCCTGGCTAATTTTTAGTAGAGACATGATTTCACCATGTTAGACAGGCTGGTCTCAAACTCCTGACCTCAAGCAATCTGCTCGCCTCAGCCTTCCAAAGTGCTGAGATTACAGGCATGAGCCACCACACTCAGCCCTTAATCGTGCTTCTTAAATACACCTCCAATTTGAGCATGTTAGCAATCTCAGCACCCTCACCATGTAATGCCCTGAGCCACTTCAGGACTCCGCAGAGTCCCCACCAGCAAGAAGGCCCTCACCAGATGCAGTCCCTCAACTGTGGACTTCTCAGCCACCATGCTATAAGAAATAAATTCTTTTTCATACATACACACACACACACACACACACACACATATATATATATAATATCATATATATTATATATATTTAAATGCCTCCAATTCCCTATGGGAAACTAATATAATTAATATCTCTAATACCCACTTTAATAATTTAGCAAATAACTACAGTTCATTTCATACAAGTTTTGTTACTTTCAGCTAATTCTTTCTACTATCATTTTAAAGTCCAGAATAAAGAATCCACTTCCAAAGAGCATTAAATTTCAGTATCAGAACCAGATGAACCAGCCTAGGCCAAAAAAAAAAAAAATGAGCCCACTGAAAGAACAACGCCTTAAACAAAGCTCATTTCCATCTGAAGGTGCTGCCCTGTGTCACTTTTGCAGCCTTATCTCTTTGATTCCCCAATAGAAGAGCAATAGGAATGATATTGTTATTCTTATTGCATAAAGAAGGAAGAGGCCCAGAGTTGTGATGGGCTAGACCTAAGTTCCCACAGCTAACAAGTACTGAAGCTGAGACCAGAATCCAGGCTACTCCATTCCTTCCGTAACTCTGACCCATTTTAGTGATAATTTCCCAGATTTTATATTAATAAGCATCAAAGCTCACTGGCTTGGCCTACCCTCTGGTGACTTATCAATGAGTAGTGAAATGTTCCTAATGAGGACTCAGATAAGAAGCTAAAGCTTCTAGAACAGACATAGAAAAAAATTTTTTTTTTTTTGAGACAGAGTTTCATTCTTGTCACCCAGGCTGGAGTGCAATGGCGCGATCTCAGCTCACTGCAACCTCGATCTCCTGGGTTCAAATGATTCTCCTACCTCAGCCTCCCAAGTAGCTTGAATTACAGGCATGCACCACCACGCCAGGCTAATTTTGTATTTTTAGTAGAGACGGGGTTTCACCATGTTGGCCAGGCTGGTCTTGAACTCCTGACCTCAAGTGATCTGCCCACCTCTGCCTCCCAAAGTGCTGGAATTACAGGCGTGAGCCACTGTGCCCAGGCCTGACCTAGAAAAATCTAATAGAAAGGTAAAAATACCTTTTTTTTCTCTTTTCTTTTTCTTTCTTTTTTGGAGCACTTAGAATGTACCAGGCACTCTGAAAAGTACTTTATATACATTCTACCTTATTTATCCTTAAAACATCACTGTGAGGGGCATAGTATTAGTTCTATCTTACAGACGAGGGAGCCGAAGGTTAAACAGGTTAATTTAGCAAGGTAACAGTGAGTAATCCTGTGTGATGGAGAGGTATGTGTTCAGGTCTAGAACTCATCCCAGCCAATTGAATCCAGAGACAGCAGCTCTACAGGCTGTCCTTGGCATGAGCTGGTGATCATGCACTCAATTTGCCTTCTCTGTGCATGGCTGTCCACTGTCCCTCTCGCCTCACCTGCCGCCTCTGAATGACTAGGTTATCTCTCCGTTGACATCTTCTCTTTGATGCAGAAATCCCATTTGGCGTTTGGGAGTCCTGGTATTCTTTTTTGGGGGCGGGTACGGGAGGAGGCCTAGTATTCTGTTACTTTTCAAAGAGCGTGCTTCTGAGATGTCCCCTCCCTCAATGCAGAAGGATCAACAAGTCAAAAGCTGTTTTACTCTTTTAACGCCTAAAGGAAATGTTAATCGAGACTCATCGTGGGGCACACAACTTAAGAAAAATAATATTTTCATGCAATATTTTTTAAAAATCAAAATTAGTGCCAAAAAAATCCACAAAATTCAAATAAAGACAGGAACCAAGAGTATACTTGCAGGACTCACCTCACTCCCCTTACCCCAATCTCAGCCCTGTCAGATGCTATCCATATTTCAACACTTGACATTTTCTTCAAGTGAATTTTTTTTGAATTAATTTTGCACTTTTTTTTTTTTTTTTTGGAGATGGGAGTCTCAGTCTGTCCCCCAGGCTGGAGTAGAATGGCACACTCTCGGCTCACTGCAACCTCTGCTTCCTCAGTTCAAGCAATTCTCCTGACTCAGCCTCTCTAGTAGCTGGGATTACAGGCTCCTGCCACCACGCCCATCTAATTTTTGAAGAGAAGGGGTTTCACCATGTTGGCCAGGCTGGTGTCGAACTCCTGACCTCAGGTGATCTGCCCGCCTCAGCCTCCCAAAGTGCTGAGATTACAGACATGAGCCACTGTGCCTGGCTGCCCTTTTTAAAGATGGCATTCAGACATTATTTATGTTGATGACTGATTTTATATCTCACTCACCTCTACCTATCTTGGTCCTGGACTAGGTTCATGAACAGAATGATGGTCGAGTGCAGTGGCTCATGCCTGTAATCCCAGCACTTTGGGAGGCCGAGGTGAGAGGATTTTTTGAGCCCAGGAGTTCAAGAGCAGCCTGGATAACAAAGCAAGACCCCAACTCCACTAAAAATAAAAAAGATAATAATTAGCCAGGAGTGGTGGCATGTACCTGTGGTCCCAGCTACTCAGGAGGCTGAGACGAGAGGATCACCTGAACTAAGGAGGTTGAGGCTGCAGCGAACTCTGATTGCACCACTGCACTCCAGCCTGGACAACGGAGCAAGATCCCGTCTCAAAAAAAAAGACAGAATTATGACAGTGGGCCTCAATTTCTACTGGACCTTTTTCCCATGTCCTTCCCTGCTTCCTTCACACATCAGCTGTTCTCTGCTGGCCCCACCAGAAAAGTGACCAGTGATCACCTGGTGCGCACAGTTTACAGCTGGACAGCGTCTCATGCCACCAGGCCCTGGGGGAGATGGAGGAAAGGAAAAGTCTTCTTCATTTTCCACTAGAGCTGCAGGAGGATTTTGGCTTTCTTCTTCCTAAGGACACTTTTTAACCATCTATTGAGTTATGTGCCAGGAGGGAAATTCCTATCTTGAACCCTCACATCAGTGCTGACATGTAATTCTAATTATTGAATTCCCATCACTGCTTCTCTAATGCAGTGATTTTCAGTCTTTAAAAACACAAATCCCTATGCCCAAGCTGCTCTCAGATCAATGAAGTAAATCAGTGCCTCCAGAGGCGACAGCCTGGCGTCTGCACTGGTCGCAGCTTCCTTGGTGACTCCAGTGTGCAGGCAAGGTTGAGAACAGTTGCTTTAGAGAAAGACTAGTCTTTGCTTTTCTTCACTCAGGTGGTTGTTGCCCTTCCTAGAGGACAATGGCAGGAAAGGCTGCAGAGTCTGAGGGAGCTAGGTTCAATTCCTGGCTTTCCCACTTACTAACTTTGTGGCCTTGGACAAGATAGTCGACTTTCATTTCCTCAACTGGGCTATAGACATAATAACAGAATCTCCCCCTTGGACTTGTTTGAAGGGATCAAGCCAAGGCATGAGAAACACCTGGCATGGTGCCTGGTGGGCATGTGTGCACTCGTGCTCCCCAACACACAGCGTGAGCAATTAGCTTTAGCAATTATGAAGCCCTTCTTCAAACAAAATGATAGGAAGCCCAATTAATAAATAGGCAAAGGCAGAACTGCTCTGTTTCAAGGTGGGGGTAGGGACAGACGCAGGCCCAACTCTTCTTTTCTTTCTTTTTAAGAGACAGGGTCGCACTCTGCTGCCCAGGCTGGAGTACAGTGGGACAATCACAGCTCACTACAGCCTCAAACTCCTGGCTCAAGCAATCCTCCCCGCTCAGCCTCCCTAGTAGCTGGACTACAGGTGTGCACCACACTCGGTTATATATATATACACACACATATACACATACATATATATACACACACACACATACACACACACACACACACGTTTTTGTGTAGAGATGGAAGAAGTGGGGACTTCTCACTATGTTGTTCAGGCTGGTCTCGAACTCCTGGCCTCAAGGGATCCTCCTGTCTTGACATCCCAAAGTGCTGGGGTTACAGGCATGAGCCACCCCACCCAGGCTTCTTTCCTAGGATGCTCTGCAGATCCTTACAGTCCTAAGAAATCATCTGAAGGCCATGGTGTCAGGTATGTAGCAACATTATGGACTCAATTTGATTGTATTTGGGTGGGATTTTCTTTTTCTTTCTTTTTTTTTCCTTTTTTTTTTTTGAGAAAGGGTTCTGCCATGTCGCCCAGGCTGAAGCACAGTGGTACAATGATCACTGCTCAGTGCAGCCTCAAACTCCTGTACTCAAGCCATCCTACTACCTCAGCCTCCTGAGTAGCTGGGACTACAAGTGTGTACCTGTAGTACAGGTGTGTAAAAATCAGCCTGGCTAATTTTTAAAACATTTTTTTATAGAGATGGGGATCTTGCTATGTTGCCCAGGCTGGTCAGGTGACATTTTCTGCTTCAGAACTGCTGCAGCCTATTTCCCATTGCCTAGTGAGAGGCATCTGCCAGCCACCTGGCTGGCTAGGCCCAAGGACCACTCTGTGGCCACAGGAGTGAGCAGAGGAGGGCTGCTTGGCCTAAGTGGCCTTCTGGCCGCAGGATGATCAGTGGAATAAGCACCACTAGCTGAGCTCACTGACCCACCCAAAAGGCATTGCTATAAATTCCCAGTCTCCCAGCTGGATAAATCTCTGTTTGGTTTTTAGGTGTGGGGTAGTGGCTAGAGGCTGGAATGTGTTTCCTAAGTAGAATATTTAAGTGCCCTGTGTAGGAAGACCCTCGGGGCATGCTGGCTTGGCAAGGAGTACTCCTTCTGGGAAAGAACAGCTTGCCTGTTTTCCCTTTTGGGAACAGCTGTGCTTTATTCCCTTCCTGGGCAGTGTTGATTGTTTCTGCCGTATGCTAAAACCTAACAGGTCAAAAATCTCAGTCCAGTTCACAGACCTCTGCCAGCCTCAGGCTGATTAGGAGGGTGAGGCAGAAGGTGCAGACTGAGATCAGCATGAGTGAAATTGGCTCTGCCTGGAGCTCATCTGTGCCACAAAATTGACTGTATTTCCTCTTCCTGTAGGGAGGCTGATTTAGGCCCTGCTTGTGAGAGTGGAGCTTCCACTGCCTCCTTTCATTTCTTCCAATTTTCCAGCATCTTTAATTTCTTTTTTCATAAGGGGATGTTCTTTGTACCAAGCTGATAGCTGCATAAATGACTCAACAGTGAAAGTGTTTTTTTTCCCCTCCCTGAGCTACAGCCCATGTCCAGAGTTGTCTGGGGAGAAAATTGGTATTTCATACGTAGTGTTTAAAGTGTGTGCCTTCATTGTTCTCTAGGGATGCTGTTTTAGTAAGAGTCGTAGTCACTGGGCTCTTTAATTGCAAGTAACAGAAACCAACTTGTGCTGGCCTTAGCCAGAGAGGGGAATTTGTTATAGAAATAAAGGAGCATTTCATGGAAGCAAAGAGAGGAGTGTGGCCGTGTGCAGTGTGGCCTCAGGAACTGGGGAGGCGTCAGGGCCTCTCTGCCTCATCTCCTCTCGGCAGCCTCGCGCATGTGTTCCTCATGTCTCTCTGCTAACTGGCTCTTATTGCCAGGCTGCAGGAAGAAATGTTACTGTCACTCAGAGGGCAGAGTCATCACTGCCACTCAAGAGATGTGCTCAGAAGGACTAGCATCCTTCAGAACCGATTCTCAGGAAAAAGAACTTCATTGGTCAGATTCCATCAGCAAGGGCCAATGGCGATGGCTGATGGCCCAGTGGGTGTCCTCTCAGTCAAGGTTTCCAGATCTGTCAGAGGATCAGAGTTACTTGTGGGAATTTGTCTTTTTTAATTTTTTTAATCAATTTTTTTTTAACACAGGCCCAGCTCCACCCCCCAGAATCTCTGAGTGGGGTCTGGGACTCTGTATTAAAAATTCATCTATAGATATGGCCAAGCAGTGGCTCATACCTGTAATCCCAGCACTTTGGAAGGCTGAGGCAGGTGGATCACTTGAGGTCAGGAATTCGAGACCAGCTTGACCGACATGGTGAAACCCCATCTCTACTAAAAATACAAAAATATTAGCCGGGCATGGTGGTGCTTGCCTGGAATCCCAGCTACTCTGGAGTCTGAGGCAGGAGAATCACTTGAACCTGGGAGACGGAGGTCACAGTGAGCGGAGATCACAGCACTGCACTCCAGCCTGGGTGACAGAGTGAGACTCCATCTCAAAAAAAAAAAACAAAAAAAAAATCCAAAAAAATTCATCTGTAGATTCTGATGATAAATTAGATTTATTTTTTTAATACAAATACGGATCTCGCTATGTTACCCAGGCTGATCTCAAATTCCTGGGCTCAAGTGATCCTCCTGCCTTGGCCTCCCTAGTGGCTGAGATTACAGGCATGAGCCACCATGCCCAGCATCAATTTAGACTTGAAAGCCACTGAAACACAAGTCTTTGTATCCATGAATGTTTCTACTGAAGTCTAATGAGAACCTGCTTGTTAAGCTATCTATTTGTGGAGGCTAGATCTATACCGCTGAAGTGAGCAATTCATTTCAGTGCAAGTATACGAGAGTGGGTTGGGGAAGTCCCTACCCTACAGAGCACTGGCTGTAGAACCAGTCTAGTGGAAATCTGAGAAGCCAGCTCAGTGCTGAATCTAATATTACTACTTTAAGAGCTTCGTGGTCAGAACTCTTAGACAAGATTTCAGAACAGTTCTCACCATGTGAAATCTGGCTCAGTGTTAGCCAAGAAGATCATGCAGGTGTGGCAGGTCAGGGTGAGAGTCAAGGGCAGGTTTGGAATCTCTATGTTCTCACTGAGGAAAAGTAGAACTCCACTAGGAAAAGACCACCTTGGAGAATCCAGTCGTGTTTTATGTTCCTGCATTCTTATTTCTTCAACATGCTGTTTCTGCCGCTTGGTAAACTCTTGCTTCTCTTTCTAACATCATTGATTTGTTCTTCAAGGCTTAGCTTGTGTTTCCACTCGAAGGAGCCCTCTTTGAGACCCTGGTCCACTAAGCTTTTCTTCTGTTCCTATACTGTCCTCTGTGTACTCTGGCTACATCATGGATTGTAATTATTTCTCCATCATCTCCACTTGATGATGGGTAGTTGGCAATTTGGTAACTAGATCTACTTGCATGGGGGCCAGTGTGAACTCTCCTACCGAACTGATGCAGTGATGTGTCTGCTGACCTGGCCCCTGGCTTCCCTTCTGTTCCTACCATCCTCATTCCCACACCAAAGTCACCTTCCTTCTTTTAACAATCTCAACACCATTCCAGGATCTGGGATCACTTATTCCCTAATCACAGAAGATTGCAAGTTGCCCTGCATCCAGCACACCATGCTAACAAGGCCATCCTTTTGCACCATGATCGATTTTGAAGATGTTTTATCTTACTCTGAGATACCCTCACCAAATCACCTATAATTCACTAGGCATGATTCAGATGATATCCCATTTAACTCCTACAGCAACACTATAAAGAGTTTTGCAAGGAAAATTGGGAGCTCATAAAGTTTAAGTAACTTGCTGAGGTCCCATCATCAGTAAGTCTCAGAACCAGGATTTAAACCCAGATCCAACTCCAATCTCTTACAGCCTTAAACATCATGCTACACTGTAGGCCTCTTTTGAAACTTGCTTTACATTGCTAACTATCTTTCCCCGCTTATGCCTTATTTTCTCAATTAGAATTATTCAGTAAATATTTCTTTGTTGAATATAAACAATACAATTATAGCCTGTAGTCCCAGCTACTCAGGAGGCTGAGGTAGGAGGATGGTTTGAGCCAGGAGTTCAAGTTCTGCCTAGGCAACATAGTGAGACTCCGTCTCCAATAAAAATAAAATAAAAATAAAATCTCCAGCCGGGTGCAGTGGCTTACACCTGTAGTCCCAGTACTTTGGGAGAACGAGGTGGGCAGATCACCTGAGGTCGGGAGTTCAAGATCAGCCTGACCAACATGGAGAAACCCTGTCTCTACTAAAAATACAAAATCAGCCGGGTATAGTGGCACAGCCTGTAATCCCAGCTACTCAGGAGGCTAGCAGAATTGCTTGAACCCGGGAGGCAGAGGCTGTGGTGAGCTGAGATAGTGCCACTGCACTCTAACCTGGGCAACAAGAGTGAAACTCTGTCTTAAAAATAAAAATAAAAAATTATAAAATAATAAAATCTCCAATAAACAATACAACGATGGATAGCATGTCACTGGACTTAACTTTTAAAAAGCTTCCAAAATTGCCCAACCTCTCATGGAATACCAAATACAGAGTAATTTTCTACAACGATCTATTTAAAAGTTTCTACCAGGAGAGATCCAAGATGGCCGATTAACAACAGCTCAGGATTGTAACTCCCAGTGAAAGCACAGAGAGCGAGTGGACGCCGCAATTTCAGATGAATTTCTGTGGCCCACAAACTGGGAGATTCCCAGCGGAGGAGCCACACGTGTCACCAGTGTGACTCTTTTGGCCGGCGCAGCTGTTTTGCCAGT
>CAUYLG010000112.1:0-30732 GCA_963573385.1 Cacajao melanocephalus | reverse complement strand
GGCTGAAAATATCTTTTTTGATGATATCTTTGAATACATTTTTTTTTTTTTTTTTTTTGGAGTTGGTGCCTTGCCCTGTTGCCCAGGTTGGAGTGCAGTGGCACGATCTCAGCTCACTGCAACCTCCACCTCCTGGGTTCAAGTGATTCTCCTGCCTCAGCCTCCCAAGTAGCTGGGACTACAGGCGCATGCCACCACGCCCAGCTAATTTTCGTATTTTTGGTAAAGATGTGGTTTCACCATGTTGGGCAGGCTGGTCTCAAACTCCTGGCCTCAAGTGATCTGCCCATCTCGCTTCCCAAAGTGCTGGGATTACAGGCGTGAGTCACTGCGTATGGCCTATATCTTTAAATACAACTTTAATTTTACCTATTCACGATAGTATCTATCTCATGCATTCTCAGCATAGATGATATTAGCTCCAAAGATGAAACCTTATTCTGGAGGAAGGGGAGGATTTTACTCTTTTATGTATAAAGCACAGATATTTATACAGTACAAAAACAGATCATCAGTATATGCGTGGTAGAAAAATTTCACTGGAAGGTGTGGTTAAGAAAAAATTGTTAAAAAGCTTCTTAGGAGACAATAATGAAAAAATGAACAAGGAATATTAATCTCTATTACCTTATATGAGAAGGCAACTGAAGTGATTTGATCTCCATGTAATACAAACTTTAAGGAGTTTGCTGTTATCAGCGAATGGAACAATGCCCTGTAGTTCACTTCCTTTAGCAATTCGGCAGAGTCGGTGTCTGTGATTTCTCCTCTGCTGCTTCTGCTTTTGGCATGAATAACATTTCTCTACTTCTACTTTTCATCTTGATGTTGTAACTGAATATGTAAGTATACCCAGATTCAGTGACATTCACTTAAGTCAAAACTGATGATAAATAACCCAGGAAATTTTGAAGTTAAAGTCAGGAAAGAGCAGCTATATAGATGACAGCAAAATATTTCCAGATTGATTCTTAGTCTCTCAATCATCTCCATATCCACTCAGTTCATTCAATGAGTTGCCTTACCCCACCTACCCACCAGATCTATCTGACATCTATCTAGGACACTAGGTTTGACCTTTTAACCAGAAACAAAGATGGTGCAATGTAGTTAATTAGGTACCTCCATTGACACCTGTATTTCATTAGTCCTCTAAATTACCACAAATTTGGCAGCTTAAACAGCATCCATTTATTATTTTACAGTTCTTAGATTAAAAGTCCAGATAGGGTTGACTAGGTTCTCTGAAAGGTCTTAGAAGGTTGAAATCAAGATCTCAGCTGAGCTGGGCTCTTATCTGGAGATTGGGAGTAAGTATCAACTTCCCAGTTCATTCAGGCTGTTAGCAAAATATATTTCTCTGCAGCTCTAGGTCTGAGATGCCTTTCTTGCTCTCATCTCAGGGCCACTCACTGCTCCTAGAGGCTGCCTACATTCCTTCAATCATGGCCCCTCCATCTTCAAGGCAGCAATGGCATCCTGAGTCCTTCTCGGGTTTTAAACTTTTCTTCCTTCCCCCTTTTAACAGCCAGAGAAAGCTCACTACTTCTAAGAGGTCATACGACTAGATCCAAATAATCTCCCCATCTTAAAGTCGACTATGCCATGTAATATATAATAATCATGGAAGTGACATCTCATCATATTCAAAGGTTTCAGGAACATCTATGAGAGGCCATTTTAGAAATTCTGCCTACTACAACATCTCTGAGAATGGAATGGTAATAAAGATTTCTTTTAATTATACATATGCACACATGCATATACACATATGTATATATACATGTATATATTAGTGACGGCCTCTAAGACTCAATGATACTCCCCTTTGTTATTCATGCCCTTCCGTAGTTTCCTCCCACACTGTATCTGGTTTATCTGTGACCAATAGAATACAGCAGAAATGACGGTACGTAACTTCTAAGGCTTCATCTTAAAAGAAATTGCCATTTCTTACCAATAGTGTGGGGCATTAAAAAAAAGAAAAGAAATTGCCATTTCTACCCTGTACTCTCCGATCATGTACTCTGCAGAGGCAGCTGTTGTGTCATGAAGACACTCAAGCACTCCTATGGAGAGGTTCACACCGCAAAGAACTGATAACATCCAGGACCAACCTCCCAGCCATGTTAGCCATGTAAGGAAGCCATCTCGGAAGCTCAACCCCACATGGAGTCAGGGATCCCCACCAACCATGGATCCCTGGGTTCCCTGGTGCCAGCTATTGTAGCCTCACCAAAGGAGGCCAGGTTCTTTCACGTATCTCTAGGATAGAAGCCACATCCACGGAGCTTAGGAGCAGTCAGACTGCATGCCCCGCCTCTGATGTTCCTTGCCAGGCAGTCACTCACCTGGGCCCCCAGCACGGCCGCTCCACCACCACCTTAGCACTCCAGTCAGTTGGTCATGGCTCTGGCTCTGTATTTCACTGGGTCAGAATTCCGGGAGGTAACTGACAGGCCCACTGCAACTGCCTCTGCTGGGTCCTTGCTCCTGCTGCCCTCTGGCTGGGGAGTGAGTGAAGATCCTGAGAGCATGTGGACCTCTAGCAGGATACAGCTGCCTTCAGGAAAAGTGGCCAGACTCTTTTCTCTCAGAAGCCCAGCCCCTGCTGCTCCTCACAGGGCAGGGCCTCCCGACTTGAGCCCCCAGCACAGCCACCCCTTCCACCACATGATCACTTCAGTGAGTAGTGACTTTGTTTCCCTGGGGTGGAGTTTCCAGAGGCAACTGACAGGCCCTCTGCCACTGCAGCTGCCGCAGTACCCACCCTTGCCACTTCTAGACCAGGGAGGGAACAAAGAGCCTGATTGCTTTCAAGCACCTCCAGCAACAGAGAGGAGTACCCAACCTGCTTCCCATTCCCTCTTCCCAGGTACACCCCCACCCACCATCACTCCCAAAGGCAACTGAACAGGTCTTCTGCAATGGCCACCTCTGCTGCCCCCAGGCTGGGTAGAGAATCTCCAGTGCCAGCAGCTACCCTTCAGAGAGGTGGCCAGACTGCTTTCCACATGAACCCCTTCCCCCACGGCCCCCTCCCAAACCAGAGCTGCAGCCTTCTGACTTCCACTGCACCTACCCCACCCCCATATGAGCATTTCAGTCGTGGCCCAGAGTCCTATCAAAAGCCTAACCTCCACAGACCTGTGATCTTCCTTGGGGCTCCCACCACCTAAGTGCCCTGCCTGTCCCTGCCTGAGAGTTTAGCTCCTCACCCAGATATCAGCCCTCACCCCTTCCCATCACAGCCAGGACCTGAGGCTCCCCAACAATCCAGCCCCATCAAGACTCATACAGGAAGTCCAGTTGGCCATCTAGGGGCTAGGAAGTTACAGATCTCCATACCCCACCCCAATTTTGCTAGTACTTGACCACATCTCCCATTGCCTGAGGTTGGACCAACACAACCAGCCAACACCACCACAACCAATATGCCCCTGCAGAGGCCCAAAGAAGGAGTACCCAAGTCCCGCTCTTAAATGAAGAAGAGCCATCACATTGGAGAGCAGAGGAGCCACACAGCTACCTATATTAAGCTAACTGATAAAGTTCTGCCCCGAAAACCACTCCCCTGGAGAGTCAAAAATTAGACATTTCCTGAAGCTCTCAACTATATGGTGGTCTGGAGACCGGCTGCAGTGTGTGTCTGATCTAGGAGTCAAGAGCTCTGGAACAAGGGTGTGATTGGGCAACAATCTACATTCCAGCCTATCTAGAAGGGGCTCATGTAGCACCTCACACCCACAGAGCCTGTAGCACAATTCACTAGAAGCTTTTCCTAGCCACAGTAGCTCTCTAGCAATGGTCCCCAATCAAAATGGAAACTCAGAAATGTCAGAGAAGTAATTCAAAGCATGGATTGCAAGAAACTCAAAGACAAAAGAAAAGACGGAAAATCAACACAAAGAAACGACTAAAACAATCCAGGAAATGAAAAAAAGAGATAAATATTTTAAAAAGGAATCAATTAGAGCTTCTGGAACTGAAAAGTTCACTTTAGGATTGTCAAGCTATTGAAAGCTTGCTTTATCAACAGACCAGACTAAGCAGAAAAAAGAATTACAACTGGTATTTCAAACTAACCCATACAAACAAAAGTAAAGAAAAAAGAATTTTAGGCCAGGTGCAATGGCTTATGCCTGTAATCCCAGTACTTTGGGAGGCAGAGGAGGGCAGATCACCTGAGGTCAGGAATTTGAGATCAGCCTGATCAACATGGTGAAAACCCATCTCTACTAAAAAAAAAATACAAAATTAGCCAGGTGTGGTTGCGCATGCCTATAATCCCAGCTACTTGGGAGGCTGAGGCAGGAGAATCACTTGAACCCGGGAGGTGGAGGTTGCAGTGAGCCGAGTTTGTGCCATTGCACTCCAGATGGGACAACAAGAGTGAAACTCTGTCTCAAAAAAAAAAAAAAGAAAGAAAGAAAGAACTTCATAAAATGAACAAAGTTTTTGAGAAGCGTGGGATTATGTAAAACAACCAAATCTATGAATTATTGGCATTCCTGAGAGAGAAGGATAAAAAGTTGACAACCTGGAAAACATACTTGATGGAATAATTCAAGAAATTTTCCCTAATCTTGCTAGAGATGTAGATATCCAGGTCAACATGAAGACCATCCCAAAGGCACACAGACATTCACCAAGGTCAATGCAAAGAAAAAGTCTTAAAGGCAGCAAGAGAGAATGGTAATGTCACGTACAGAAGGAATCCCATCAGGCTAGCACCAGACATCTCAGCATAAGCCTTACAAGCCAGAAGAGAGTGGGGGCCTATTTTCAGTGTCTTTAAAGAAAAGAAATACCAACAAAGAATTTCATACCCCACAAATTAAGCTTCATAAATGAAAAATAAATAAATCCCTTATCAGACAAGAAAACACTGAGGAAATCTGTTTCAACTAGAACAGCCTTGTAAGAGGTCTTTAAGGAAGTGTTAAACATGGAATGGTAAAAACACCACCTGTTACCACAAAAAAACACTTAAGTACATAGCCCACAGACACTATAACTACGCAGTTAAGTCTACATAACAACCTGGCAACAACACAGTGACAGGATCAAAGTCTCACATAGCATTACTAAACTTGAATATAAATGGGCTAAACACCCCACTTAAAAGACACAAAAGGGCAAGCTTGAAAAAAGACAAGACTCAATTATCTGCTGTCTTTGAGACCCATCTAACATGTAGTCCCACAGGCTCAAGGTAAAAAGGGACGAAGAAAGAGCTAGCAAATGGAAAAACAAGCAGAAGTCACTATTTTTATGCCAGATAAAACAGACTTTAAATCATAACAACTGAGACACAGAAGGGTATTACATAATGATACAGTGTACAATCCAACAAGAAGACTTAACTAACCTAAATATACACCTATCCAACATTAGATCACCCAAATTCATAAAACAAGTTCTTCTTGACCGATAAATAGACTCAGATAGCCATACAAAAAAAGGGGGAGACTTCAACACCCCTCTGACAGCAACAGAAAGATCATCAAGGCAGAAAAATAACAAAGAAACTCTGGACAATCAAACCTAACGATATCTATAGAACAATCCACATACCAACCACAGAGTATACATTCTTCTCATCTGTACAAGGAACATATTCTAAGAGCAATTACATGTTTGGTCAGAAAATAAGTGTCAATAATTTTTTTAATTGAAACCATACCAAGCATACTATCAGACCACAGTGCCATAAAAATAAAAATGAGCATCAAGAAGATGTCTCAAAACTACACAAATATGGAACGGACACAACTTGCTCCTGAATAACTCCTGGGTGAACATGAAATTAAGGCAGAAATAAAAAAATTCTTTGATATTAATGAAAATAGGAACATAACTTCCCAAAATGTCTGGGAGGCAGCCAAAGCAGTATTAAGAGGAAAGTTTTTAACACTAAATTTTTTCAACAAGAAGTTAGAAATATTCCAAATTAACAATTTAACTTTGCACCTAATGGAATGACAAAGAAAAAAATAAAAGAATAAACCAACCCAAAAACTACCAGATGAAAACAAATGCCTAAAATTAGAGAGAAGACTCTGAGGCAAGATGGCAAACTAGATACAGCCAGGAGGAACATGTGCCACCAAGTGACTGGGACTTTGAGAAGACTGGCACATTCTGAGATCTTCAGAGGGAAGGCAATGAGAATGGATGGAGGGTGGATACAGATGCTGGGCTGAAGAAAAAGAAAACTGGGAACCCTGCATGGGGCTACCACACACCAAGACTTACTTCTGGCCCCCAAGGACTCCTGAGGAAGGGGTGAGTTGAAGACGTGAAAAGCAAACCCCTCTCACCACAGACCTCTAGAATCCTACCAACAGGAGACACCATGACTCCAGGGCATGGAAAGTTGAGCTGGCTGGGAGAGGTGCTTAGAGAGGTGGTAGGGGTAGGACTGCAGCCTGTGCAGAACCCAGAGGGTTTGGTGCAGTAATGTCTAGAGTGGAGTACAACCAGGGTCATCCATCCCCCAAGGCTCACCATGCTCTCCTAGGAGATTTTAGCTTTAGGGGAACTGTCAAATCTGAACAGATGATGGCGGTCTTGCATGTGAAATGGGGCCAGTCCAATCTAAGCACCCCTTATCTGCTGGCCTCTCCCAGGGCCCCAACCTGGTGGAGCACACTTGCAGTGCACCCTCAGATGCCCAACCAAGGTACCTCCAGGGGGCCCATCATAGCTCCTTTACTGGCAGATGATGCCTGACTGTCGAGAGCTCCAGCAGAGCAGACTCCGATGAGGTACACCAGACCACCCACACCCTCCACCAACTGCAGCCTCCTCTGGGCTGCTTTGTTGCTTTGCTGGCAGGAACTCACAAACAGCACCCCCCCCCCCGCCCTACCATTTTGCTGGCACACACCTCCCCTCCACCGCTGGCACCCATGTGCACATGCATCCCACTGTGCCACAGCTGCAATGTGAGTGTAACCCCACCGCTCCTTGGCCATTGCCAGTGCGAATGTGCATACAGAGGCCAGCAACCCATACACCACCCTACACCACCACCAGCATGTACACGAACACACATGGAGACTGGCAGCCCTGTACCTGCCAGCACTGCAACCCCCCACCCCTGCGCCAACACTACCACAGAGGCTGGCAGCCCCGCATCTACCAGCATCCCGTCCAAGCCAAGGAGCAGGCATCCCACCACAATGAAGCTGCTGTTGGCACATGTGAACAAGCACAGATCCCACTGCCACGCCCCAAAAAAGCATTTTGGCTGGCACCAGCCGTCAGAGTGTTGTGGCCAGCAATTCAAGAATACCTGGGCCCCTCCAGCACAAAAGGTTCCTAACCTCAAGGTGCCAGAGAACAAAGCTGGGGGCCTGAAATCAAATTCAAGAAACACCAGAGAAGCTCTGTGAGATACTACCCAAGATCATCATCCCCAAGACACAGTCATCAGATTCATCAAAGTCAAAATGAAGGAAAAAAATGTTAAAGGCAGCTAGAGAGAAGGGGAAAGTCGCCTACAAAGGGAACTCCATCAGGCTAACAGCGAACCTTTCAGCAGAAACTCTATAAGCCAGAAGAGATTGGAGGACTATATTCAGCATTCTTAAGGAAAAGAAATTCCAATCAAGAAGTGTGTGTGTGTGTGTGTGTGAGGGTTTCACTCTGTCACCCAGGCTGAAGTGCAGTGGCATGATCATGGCTTTCTGCAGCAATGACCTCCTGGGCCCAAGTAGTCCTCCCATCCCAGCCTCCCAAGTAGCTGGGACTACAGGCACATGCCACCATGCCCAGCTAATTTTTGTATTTTTTGTAGAGACAGGGTTTTACCATGTTGCCCAGGCTGGCCTCAAACTCCTGGACTCAAGTGATCCCCCTGCCTCAGCCTCCCAAAGTGCTAGGATTACAGGTGTGAGCCATCACACCCAGCCCCAACCAAGAATTTCATATGCAGCCAAACTAAGCAAAGGAGAAATAAGATCTTTTTCAGACAAACAAATGCTAAGGGAATTTGTTACCATTAGACCTGCCTTACAAGAGGTCCTGAAGGGAGTATTAAATATAAAAAGGAAAGGCCATCACCACCCATTACAAAAACACACTTAAGTATACAGACCATTGATGCTATAAAGCAATGACACAAACAACTCTGCATAATAACCAGCTAACAACATGACAATATCAAATCCACACATGTCAATACTAACATTGAATGTAAACAGGCTAAATGTCCAATTAAAAGGCACAGAGTGGCAAGCTGGACAAAAAGGCAAAACCCAATGGTGTGCTATCTTCAAGAGACCCATCTCACATGCAATGACACCCACAGGCTCAAAATAAAGGGATAGATAAAAATCTACCAACCAAACAGAAAACAGAAAAAAGTAGGGGTTGCTATTATAACAGACAAAGGAGATTTTAAATCAATAAAGATTTAAAAAGACAAAAAAAAAAAGGAATTACATAATGGTAAAGCATTCAATTCAACAAAAAGACCTAATTATCCTATATATGCAGCCAACATAGAAGCACCCAGGTTCATAAAGCAAGTTCTTTGAGACTTATGAAGAGACTTAAATAACTGCATAATAATAGTGTGTGACTTCAACACCTCACTGACATTATAAGAGAGATCATTAAGACAGAAAACTAATAAAGAAATTCAAGACCTGAACTTAACAACTGACCAAAGGACCTAATAGGCATCTACAGAACTCTCCACCCAAAAACAACAGAATATACATTTTTCTCATCTGTACAGGGCACATGCTCTAAAACTGATCACACTATCAACCATAAAACAATCCTCATCAATTAAAAAAAAAAACTGCAATCATACCAATCACAATCTTGGATCACAGCACAGTAAAAATAGAAATCAATACTAAGAAATCAACACTTAAAACCATACAACACTTAAAACCATACAAATGGAAAATAAACAACCTGCTCCTGAATGACTTTTGGGTAAACAATGGAATTAAGGCAGAAATCAAGAAATTCTTTGAAACTAATGAGAACAAAGATACAACATACCAGAATCTCTGGGACACAGCTACAGTGTTAAGAGGGAAGTTTATAGTGTTTAATGCCAAAAAGTTCAAAAGTTCTCAAGTAAATAACCTAACATCTCGCCTAGAGGAAAAGAGAAGCAAGAGCAAACCAACCCCAAAGGTAGCAGAAGACAAGAAATAACCAAAATCAGAGCTGAACTGAACAAAACTTAGATGAAAAAAAAAAAAAAAAAAAAAAAAATTAAAAAGATCAAAGTACCAAGGAGTTTGTTCCTTGAAAGAATAAATTAGACTACTAGCTAGATTAATAAGAAAAAAAAAAGAGAAAAGATCCAAATAAACACAATCAGAAATGACAAAGGTGACATTTCACCGACCCCACGGAAATACAAAAAACCATCAGAAAACTACTACAAACACCTCTATGTACACAAACTAGAAAACCTAGAAGAAATGGATAAAGTCCTGGAAACATGCAAAGTCCCAAGATTGAACAAGAAAGAAATTAAACTAATGAACAGACCAATAATGAGGTCTAAAATTGAATGAGTAACAAAAAGCCTACCAACCAGAAAAATCCCAGGACTAGACACATTCACAGCCTAATTCTACCAGATGTATAAAGAAGAGCTTATACCATGCCTACTGACAATGTTCCAAAAAACTGAGGAAGAGGGACTCCTCCATAACTCATCCTATAAGACCAGTATCAGCCTGACACCAAAACCCGGCAGAGATACAATGTAAAAGAAAGCATCAGGCCAATATCTCTGATGAACATGGATGCAAAACTTTGCAAGAAAATATTAGCAAACTGAATCCGGCAACACATCAAAAAGTTAATACATTGTGATTAAGTAAGCTTTATTCTTGGGATACAGGGCTAGTTCAACATATGCAAATCAATAAATGTTATTTACAGCATAAACAGATTTAAAGCAAAAACCATACGATCACCTCCACAGACAAAGAAAAAGCTTTCAACATACTCCAACATCCCTTCATGATAAAAACCCTCAACAGACGAGACATCAAAATGAACATACCTCCAAATAATAAGACTCATGTATGACAAACGTACAGCCAACATCATTCTAAACAGACAAAAGTTGGAAGAAATAGAACAAGACAAGGATGCCCAGTCTCACCACTCCTATTCAACACAGAACGGCAAGTCCTAGCCAGAGCAATCAGGCAAGAGAAAGAAATAAGGCTGAGCGTGGTAGCATGTGACTATAATCCTGGAATTTTGGAAGATCTAGACAGGCAGATCACTTGAGGTTAGGAGTTCAAAACCAGCTTGGTCAAAATAGTGACACCCCATCTCTACTAAATATTTTAAAAGTAGCTGGGAGTGGTGGTACACGCCTATAGTCCCAGCTACTTGGGATGCTGAGGCAAGGGAATCACTTAAAACCAAGAGGTGAAGCTTGCAGTGAACCAGCATCAAAACAGAAAAAGTGAAATCATCTCTCTTCACTGACAATATGATTCTATACCTAGAAAACCCTAAAGACTGCTCCAAAAGGCTCCCAGAACTTTACTAAAGTTTCAGGCTACAAAATCTATCCACAAAAATAAACAGTCTTTCCTGCACCAATAACATTCAAGCTGAGAGCCACGTCAAGAATATAATCCCATTTACAATAGCCACACACAAAAATAAAATATCTAGGAATACATCTAACCAAGGAGGTGAAAGATCTCTGGACTACAAAACACAGCTGCAAGAAATCATAGATGATACAAATAAATGAAAAAACATTCCATACTCATGGATTTGAAGAATTAACACCATTAAAATGGCCCAAAGCAATCTACATATTCAAACTACCAATGTCATTTTTCACAGAATTAGAAAAAACTATTCTAACATTCATATGGAAAGTTAGAGACTAAAAAGTCAAAGCAATCCTCAGCAAAGAGAACAAAGCCAGAGGCATCACATTACCTGACTTCAAACTATAGTAACCAAAACAGCATGGTACTGGTACAAAAACAGACACATTGATCAATGGAACAGAATAGAGAACCCAGAAATGAAACCACACACTTAACAACCATCTGATCTTTGACAAAGTCAACAAAAATAAGAAATGGGGAAAGGAGTCCCTATTCAATAAATGCTGCTGGGATTACCAGCTAGCCATATGCAGAAGAATTAAATTGGACCCCTACCTTTCACCATACACAAAAACTTACTCAAGATGGATCAAAAATTTAAATGTAAGACCCAAACCATAAAAATCCTAGAAGAAAACAAGGAAAATCCATTCTAGACATCAGCCTTGGCAAATAATTAATGGCTAAGACCTCAAAAACAATTGTAACAAAAACAAAAATTAACAAGTGGGACCTAATTAAAGAGCTTCTGCACAGCAAAAGAAACTATCAACAGAGTAAACAGACACCCTACAGAATAGGAGAAAATATTCACTGTTAGGTACCCCCCAAAGATGGCAGCACTGTTGTCAAGTCATTATGAACTCTGTAACCAACACATATGCCTCCAGATGGCTTCCTGGCACCTTAAAGTCTGAAACAATAATACCACAAAGAAGGACAACAGGTTCCAGTTCCAGCCGACTGATCAACCCACTGAGTAAACAACCACCTGAGCTGCAACTTTCCACTTGTTGCCCTGGCCTATAAAGCCTGCTCTGCCCCCCACCTCTACATTAACTCCCTTTTCCAACTCAGCCCACTCACACCAGGGTAAATAAACAGCCTTGTTACTCACAAAAAGCCTGTTTGGGTGGCCTCCTCAATCTGATGAGCACTTAACATTCTCAAACTAGGAATGTGACAAAGGTCCAATATCCAGAATCTATACAGAACTTCAACAAGCAAAAACGACCCCATTAAAAGTGGGCAAAGGACATGAACAGACACTTCTCAAAAGAAGATATACATGTGGCCATCGAATATATGAAAAAATGTTCAACATCCCTAATCATTAGAGAAATGCAAATCAAAACCACAATGAGATACCATCTCACACAACCCAGAATGGCTATTATTAAAAAGTCAAAATATCCAGGAACAGTGACTCATACCTATAATCTCAGCAATTTGGGAGGCTGAGGCAGGTAGATCACCTGAGGCCAGGAGTTCAAGACCAGCTGGCCAACATGGTGAAACCCCATCTCTACTAAAAAATACAAAACAATTAGTTGAGCATGGTGGTGCACATCTGTAATCCCAGCTACTCGGGAAGCTGAGGCAAGAGAATCATTTGAACCTGGGAGGCGGAGGTTGCAGTGAGCCAGCAGTGACACTGCCTTCCAGCCTGGGCAACAGAGCAAGACTCTGTCTCAAAAAAAAAAAAAAAATAGATGCTGGGAAGGCTGCAGAGAAAAGGGAATGTGTATACACTGTGGGTGTGAATATAAATTAGTTCAACCACTGTGAAAAGGAATTTTGAGATCTCTCAAAGAACTTAAAACAGAGCTACCCTTTGACTCAGCAATCTGATTGCTGGGTATACACCCAAAGGAAAATAAATCACTCTACCAAAAAGACATACGCACTTGTATGTTCACTGCCACGCTATTCTCGATAGCAAAGACATGGACTCACCCTAAGTGCCCACTCATGGTAAAGTGAATAAAGAAAATGCGGTAAATACATACCATGGAAGACTACACAGCCATAAAAAGAACAAAATCATGTCCTTTGCAGCCACGTGAATGCAGCTCTTGGTCATTATCCTAAGTGAATTAACACAGGAACAGAAAACCAAAGACTGCATGTTCTCACTTTTAAGTGGGAGCTAAACATTGGGTATATATGAACACAAAGATGGGAACAATCAACACTAGGGATTATTAGAAGGAGGAAGAAGGGGGAAAAGGCTAAAAAAACTACCTACTGGGGACTATGTCCAGTACCTGAGGGATGGCATAAATCGTATCCAAAACCTCAGCATCACACAATACACCAACATAGCAAACCTGTACATATACCCCCTGAACCGAAAATAAAATAGAGCACCCAATTATTAGAGAATAATCATTCTTTTCAAGCACATGTGAAATATTTATCAAAGTTGATCACATATTCAACCTTAAAAGATGTCTCAGGAAACTTCAAAGAATCAGTATCATGCAAAATTATCTGACAAAAATGCAATTACATTGATAATGTAATTAAAATAAAAAGAAAATTTTTTAAATTAAATAATTTAGACATTTTAAAATTCCAAATAACTCATGAGTCAAAGAAGCAATTGTGATGGGAATGTTTAAATACTTTTAGTACAGAATGAAAATGGAAATACTATATATCAAAAAAGAATGCTTCAAGAAAAATTCACAGTCTTAAAAGATGAGAGCAAAAAGTAGAAAAACTGAAAATAGAATAAATGTCCAATTTAAGAAGTTAGAAAAAATAATAATCCCACAAAAAGTTAAATAAAAGGAGATTAATAAGAGAATAGCAGAAGTAATTGAGAGGACCAACAAAGAACAACAACAAAATGCAGAATTGTTTAAAAAGATGTCAAATCTCTGACAAGACTTTTTTTAAAAGAGAGGAAGAAATAAAACAAAGTAAGTAATATCAGAAATGGAAAGGGGGACAAAAACCACATATAAAACCAGATTTAAAAGCTGTGAGAATATAATGAATAATTTTATTATAATAAATTTAAAAACATAAAGAAAATGGACAAATTTCTAAAAATCTCATTCACTGAAACTACCCAAGAGGAAATAGAAAACCTGAGTGGCCCTATAGTCATTAAAGGAATTGAATTTTTTAAACTCTTCTCAGAAGGAAAAATACCAAGATCAGACAATTTTTCAGTCAAGGTCTACCAAATCTTCAAGGAACAAATAATTCCCATCATATGCAAACTGTTGCAGAATTTAAAAAAAGAAGAGATATTCCATAATCCATTCTACCAAACTAGTATAAGATAGATTCTAATGCAGACAAAGACACTACTAAAAGGAAAATTACAGCTCAATATCCATCCTAAATATTGAAAAATCTTAAATATTAGCAAACTGAATCCAGAACAGTTTATTTAAAAAAAGATAATGTATCATGACCAAGTTGAACTTGTCCCAAAAATGCAATAGTAGTTTAACATCAGAAAAATCTATTAAATGTTACTCACCGCATTATTAGACCAAAGAAGAAAAATAACATAATCATTTCAATCAATGCAGAAAAAAAGCTTTTGATAAAATTTAACACCAAATTTGTATTTTAGCTAGGAAATGAAGGGAAGTTCTTTATTTCTGATCAAGGATATCTACCAAATACAGCAAACATCATAAGTTTTTTTGTTTTGTTTTGTTTTTATCTAGAAATAATTTTTAACTTACAGGAAAATGGTATTAATAAAAACAGAAGGCCAGGCACAGTTGCTCACACCTGTAATCCCAACACTTTGGGAGGCCAGGGCAGAGGGGATCATTTAGGGCCAGGAGTTCAAGACCGGTCTGGGCAACATAGCAAGCCCTCATCTCTACAAAAGATTTAAAAAATTAGCCAGGTGTGGTGGTGCACACCTGTAGTCTTAGCTACTTTGGAGGTTGAGGAAGGAGGATCACTTGAGCCCAGGAGTTTGCAGCTGCAGTAAGCTATGGTTGTGCCACTGCACTCCAGCCTACATGATGCAGCTAGACTGTGTATCTTTTTTAATTCAAAAATAATAATAAATTAAAAATAAAAATACAGAATATATATGCATTCTCTTCCCACATTCACCCACTGTTAATATTTTGCCCCATTTGCTTTATCATTTTGCTTGCTTTCTCTTACTTCTAAATGTGTGTATGTGTATGTGCATGTATGAAATGCAGTATGAAATCAGCATGTCAATCTACATTTCAATTTTTATTGCAGCACTATTCACAGTAGCCAAGACATGGAATCAACCTAAGTGTCCATCAACAGACAAATGGACAAAGAATATGTGGTATATACACACAATTCAGCCATAAAAAAGTACTATTTTTTATGGCTGAGTACTATTCAGCCATAAAAAAGAATGAGATTCTGTCATCTGCAAAAACATGAATGGAACGGAAAGTCATTATGTTGAGTAAAATGTCAGACACAGAAAGACAAACACTGTATGTTCTCACTCATCTGTAGAAGCTAAAAAAGTTGACCTCATAGAAGTGGAGAGTAGGATAGTGGTTACTAGAAGCTGAGATGGTAGATGTTAGAGGAGGATAGCCAAAGGTTGGTTAGCAGATACAAAATTATAGCAAGATAGAAGGAATAAGTCTTAGTTTTCTATAGCACTATAGGAGAACTATAATTTACAACAATTTATTGCATATTTTCAAATAGATAGAAAAAGGGCTTTTGAATGTTCTCAATACACACACACACAAAAATGGTAAGTATTGGCCGGGCAGGGTGGCTCACGCCTGTAATCCCAGCACTTTGGGAGGCCGAGGCAGGCAGACAACAAGGTCAAGAGATCGACACCATCCTGGCCAACATGGTGAAACCCCACCTCTACTAAAATACAAAAATTAGCTGGGCGTGGTGGCGTGCACCTGTAGTCTCACATACTCAGGAGGCTGAGGCAGGAGAATCGCTTGAACCTGGGAGGCAGAGGTTGCAGTGAGCCGAGATCGCGCCACTGCACTCCAGCCTGGCACCTGGCAACAGAGCAAGACTCTGTCTCAAAAATAAAAAAGGTAGACTCACGCCTGTAATCCTAGCACTTTGGGAGGCCAAGGTGGGTGTATCATCTGAGGTCAGGAGTTCAAGACCAGCCTGGCCAACATGGTGAAACCCCATCTATTAAAAAAAAAAAAAAGAAAAAAGGTAAGTATCTGAGGTGATGGATATGTCAATTACCCTGACTTGATCATTATACATTGTATGTATGTATCAAAATATCACACTGTACCCCATAAATATATACAATTATTGTATCAATTAAAAATTGTAATAAAAGCAAAAAAAAAAACCCTTTGTTTGAAGATAAACTGATATACTCCCTGTACTCAGTTAAAAAACGAAAACAAAAAAGATTGAAGAGGCTACCTGTAGCTAGAACAGAAAGGAGAGAACTTGCCCTACTAAGGAGACAGAGTATTTATATTCCTATTCTAAGTCAGCCAATTAGATAACAACAAAACACCTAAAAGGCTTGTAACTTCTGTTTGGATTTTTTAAAATAATTAATAAAAGCTAAATGAAAAAGTATTGAAAATATTCTAAAACTTAAAAAAAATTATTAAAAACAATTTTCCAGTTAATCTTCCCTAAGTTCAATGTTTTTGCTATTTAAATAAATAAGTTTATAACTGCAGATCACTATTGTAATAAACTTTATTTCAGCAAGTGGAACTTCAGCCCAAAAAGTTTATGTAAAATAGTATGATTCTGGCACCACCTGGTGGCAGTATAGTCCAAAAGCAGAGGTTTTGTGTGTATATGTGTGTGTGTGTGTGTGTGTGTGTGTCTGTGTGCGCATTTTTATTAATAACAAATTCACTCATTTATTTACCAACTATTTAATAGGCATCTACTAGGCATAGCTCATATAAATCTTTAAATCTCTCTTGGAAGACAGAAAATAAAATAAGGTATTTTATTTTTAGATAAAATATCTTATTTTAAAATACCCTATTTTAGATACTATAAGGTATAGTATCTAAAACAGGGTCCCTATCTCCAAGGAAAAAAAATCTACAGTTAAATTATGACTATCACAATGTAAGGAAAGAATCTGTTCTTATTTCGAAGTTTCCTGAAAGTATTTATGCCCCTAGAACTTTCAATCAAGAAGTCCTCAAGAGTGTACTGATAAACACAGTCTATTAAGTCACCACATTGTAAGCAGTTTTCAAGGAAAATAACTGCAGTGGTTTTAAAATGTCCTCAAATTCTTGACACTTCTTCAAAAGCCAGGCGTAGTGGCTCATGCCTGTAATCCCAGCATTTTGGAAGGCCCAGATGGGTGGATTACCTGAGGTCAGGAGTTTGAGCCCAGCCTGGACAACAGGGTGAAACCCCATCTCTAGTAAAAATACAAAAATTAACCAGGTGTGGTGATGCATGCCTGCAATCCCAGCTACTCACTTAAACCCAGGAGGCAGAGGTTACAGTGAGCCAGGATTGTGCCACTGCACTCCAATCTGGGCAACAGAGGGAGACTCTCTCTCAAAAAAAAAATAAAAGTAGAGGCTAATTTCCCTTTCCCTAAATGTAGGCTTGACTTGATGACTCACTTCTAATGACGTAAAGTGGCAGAAGTAGTGGTGTGTAACTTCCAAGGCTAGGTTGCCAAAGATATCACCACTTCCATCTTGCCTTCTTTGAGACCACTCCCCTGGAGGAAGTCAGCCATCATGTCATAACACTCAAGCAGCCTGTGCAGAGCCTACCTGGGGAGGCACTGAGCCCTCCTGCCAACCACCAGCACCCATTGCCAGTCACATAAGAGGTCCGCCTCAGAAACACATCCTGCAGCCCCAACCAAGTTTCAGATGACTGTATCCCTCACCAACACTGCTTGAGCTAAGCCACTCCCGAAGACATTAAGAAATAATCAAGCACAGCCCTTGGCACAGAGTTAGTCCTTGGCACAATGTTTATTGTTTTAAGCCACTTAGTTTTGGCATAATTTGTTATGCAACAGTATTAACCAATCCAATAACCTATCACTTCCTAGAAGAAATTTTATCTATAACAGAAAGTAATACTAGCTCACTTTAGTTTAATACTGTAATTTTTCCACGTGTTACTAAAATTTCAAATTGTCCTTCTGAATTTATAAGGAGTGATCCTTTTTTAATTCCCCCAATTGTTTCATAATATTATTTCGTAATATTTACCACTTTCTTTTTTTTGAGACAGGGTCTTCCTCTGTCACCCAGGCTGGAGTGCAGTGGTGTGCCCATGGCTAACTCCAGCCTCAACCTCCCTAGCTCAAGCTCAGCCTCTCCTGAGTAGCTAGGACCATAAGCATGTACCATCACATGTGACTAAATGGGTTTTATGTTTTTTTTTTTTTTTGGTAAACACAGGGTCTTGCCTTGTTGTTCAAAGTGCTGGGATTATAGGCATGATATAATCATATAATATATAATGTCATTTATGTGTGCACATTACATACATGACATGTATATGTATTACATATATGCGGCATGTGCATATGTGTACATATAACATAAATATATGTATGCATGTATATATGTATACCATATATATGAATTATATATAAACACACCCAGCAATATTTATCACTTTCTAAGTTAATTCAAAGAAACAGCAACCTAAGCAGATTTTAACCAGTCAACAAGGATTTTTTTTTTACCATCTCTGTTTGCAGAGCAACCACACTAAGTACTGACTGAAGAACCATATCCTTGAAGTGCTTATAATTTAATTCAGATTACTGTTCAAGAAATAATTTATGTTTTTTAACTAAACTTTTTCCCTGGCTCTGAAGATCATAGGTCAATGGAAGAAGGTATGAAAAATTTTTCCTTTACCTCTGTGAGGGATCCACAAGCCACACCACCATGCAGGGCTTCATCCAAAGCAGAAAGGGTAGTAGATAAGAATGCTGGTGAGAAATCAGCAGATCTTTGTGCCTTTATCCCATAAGCCTGAACAAGAAAATGATTAAGTTTTATTCAACTTCTATACATATTCAAAAACATAAACCAACTCTAATTCTCTAAATTTTAGCAACTTTAACTCTAATCCATCCTTTTCCCTTCTACTATTTGTTCAACAAATATTTACTCTGTGCCAAGGACTGTGCTAGATTATGGGGATATGACATAACAGAAAGAGACCTTGCCCTCACAGTCTTATGAAGTCTGTGGGAACTATGAAATTAGGACTAGAAACCAGGCAATTACAACACCATTAATAAGAGATATTGTAATAGGGAAAGTATAACTGATATGGATTTTGGAAACTTAATGGAATTTCTGGATGCCTGTGCTAAAATCTGAAACAGCTGTTCGGTAAGCAAAGGAAATGTGACTATTCCTGCCAAAGAGGACAGAATGTACAAAGGTCAAGAAGCAAGGGAGGAAACAGAGACTAACAAAAACATACAGTTCATTTAGAATGACTGAAAGATGGAGTGTGGGCGTAGCACAGCAAATGAGGCTACAGAAGTAAGCACGCGCCTAACCATGAACAGCTCTGATGAAGATGCAAAAAGGAGTAACATGATCAAATTATCATTCAAATTCGGGTTCATTTATGAAGAACAGTGTGAAGGAAAGTGTGGTAGGCTGAAAAATGACACCCCACCCCCACCCCAGGATATCCAAATCAAATCTCTAGAACCTGTCTGTGAATATTACCTTATTTGCAAAATGGGTGTTTGCAGGCGTAATTAAGTTAAAGACCTTGAGATGAAGGGATAATCCTGGATTATCCAGGTGAACCCTAAATACCCTCACTTGTAAGAGAGACGCAGAGGGAACTCAATACACACAAGAAAAGGTTATGTGAAGATGGAATAGAGAGAAGCAGCTACAAGCCAAGGAATGCTAATGGCCACTAAAAGCTGGAAGAGGCAAGGAACTGATAATCCCCTGGAACCTCTGGAGAGAATGCAGCTCTGCCTACACCTTAATTTTGAAACTCTGAACTCCAAAACTGTAAGAGAATAAATTTGTGTTGTCTGAAGCCAACCAGTGTGTGATAGTTTGTGTTAGAACTGCCACAGGAAACTAATACAACAAATTGTAATTTCAAAGAGATACTCGGATTAGTTTGTCAAGAACAGCTTAAAGCTCGGAGATGTGTCAGGAAGACATTACAATCATTCCAAAGAATAATAGTAGCCAGAAGAAGGTAATGGTAGTGGAGATAAAAACTTTTGGTACTAGCGACTATATCTAAAGCCAGGTACACAGTACAACAGTCCCCCGTTATCCATGGTTTCACTTCCCATGTTTCAGTTACCCATGATCAACCTTGATCTGAAAATATTAAATGGATAATTCCAGAAATAACTCATAAGTTTTAAACTGCACACTGTTCTGAGTGGCATGGTGAAATCTCACATTATCACACCTGGATGTGAATCATCCCTTTGCCAAGTATATACACACTGTAGACACTCCCCGCCCCTTAGTTAGTAGCCATCTCAGTTATCAGATCCAAAAAACATAGTATATATATAGTTTGGTACTATCCAAAATTTCAGACATCCACTGAGGGTCTTGAAACACATTCCCTGCAAACAAGGGGAGAAACACTACATATCTGAAGTTTTTCCAATATAATAAAATTCTGAAATTCTCCTTTTTTTTTGTTCAAGACAGAGTCTTACTCTGTCACCCAGGCTGGAGTGCAGTGGTGCAATCTCAACTCACTTCAACTCCACTTTCCAGGTTCAAGCAATTCTCCTGCTTCAGCCTCCCAAGTAGCTGGGATTAGAGGCACCTGCCACCATGCCCTGCTAATTTTTGTATCTGTAGTAGAGATGGGGTTTCACCATGTTGGCCAGGCTGATCTCAAACTCCTGGCCTCAAGTGATCTGCCCGCCTCGGCCTCCCGAAGTGCTGGGACTACAGGTGTGAGCCACTGCACCTGGCCTGAAATTCTACTTTCTTATCCTTGGTGTTTGTCCATAAGACATTATACAAAGGACTCTGGTGATTTTATTTGTTGGTTTTGATCATTCTGATATATTTGGAACTACAAAATTTAATACTCTATAAGGAAAATTGTTTTTTAATTATTTTATTAATCTTCTGGGATATATTTATATATACCCAAAGGAATATAAATAATTCTATTATAAAGATACATGCACACATATATTCATTGCAGCATTATTCACAATAGCAAAGACATGAAATCAACCCAAATGCCCATCAATGATAGACTGAATAAATAAAATGTGATGCATATACACAATGGAATACTATGCAGCCATAAAAAGGAATGAGATTATGTCCTTTGCAGGGACATAGATGGAGCTGGAAGCCATTATCCTCAGCATACTAATGCAGGAGCAGAAAACAAAATACTGTGTGTTCTCACTTATAAGTAGGAGCTGAACAATGAAAACACATGGACACATGGAAGGGAACAACACATACTGGGGCCTGTCAGAGGTTGCAGGGGTTAAGGAGAGCATCACAAAGAATAGCTAACAGATACTGGGCTTAATACCTAGGTAATAGGATGATCTGTACAGCAAACCACCATAGCACATATTTACCTATGTAACAAACCCGCACATCCTGCACATATATCCTGGAACTTACAATAAAAGTTTAAGAAAAAAAAAAAAACTGAAGCCAATGTTTAAGGCAGTGCTGAAATATAAGGAATGCTACAAGAATGCATGTAAACCATATGAGAAAGATGGCTTCTTGAATTGTATTTGGAATTGTATTAAGATGGCAGCTGAAGGTAGTGATGGAAGTAGAAATTAAAGTTGAATTTTGGGACTATGATCTCTTTAATTAATTACTTAACTGGAAATATGCCATGCATATTGACCAATCAGAATGACAGATGACAAATTAAAGGTTTTTTCTGGTGCTTTACAATCTTCAAAATAGTAACAAGTTAATTTGAATCTAGTCACAGAATCATTGCATAGTATTTAACTTCTGTTTTCTCCCATAAAACAAAGAAAACTATTCGAAGCAATAAAATCAATGATAAAGCTAAGACTAGTGCCAATTTCTATCTCCAGTTCTGACTCTCCTTCTGACTACCCTGTCTTTCAGATAGTTTCCTCAGATCACAAGTTAAATCTGAACAAAAGAAAATATCTGTTAATAGCTTGTCACAGTGGCTCATGCCTGTAATCCCAGCAGTTGGGGAGGCCAAGGCAGGAAGATCAGTTGAGCTCATCAGTTCAAGAACAGTCTGGGATACATGGTGAAACCCCATATCTACAAAAAAACCCAAAACTTAGTTGGGCACGGTGGTGTGCACCTGTAGTGCCCACTACTCGGGAGGCTGAGGTGGGAAGATGGCTTGAGTCTAGGAGGTGGAGGTTGCAGTGAGCCAAGATCACACCACTACACCCCAGCCAGAGCAATAGAGCCAGACCTCATCTCAAAAAAAAATAAAACTATTTGTTGTTCAAATATCTGTTTATCGTTTTCAGAAGTTTCAAATGACACTAACATTCCTTCCTTTTCCCCTTCTTCAGAGAATTGTACTTCATTGTTTTGTGTTCAGTAAATTTAAATACAAGGTAGTAAGGTAAGTAACTTACAGTCCACATAAATAAATACATTTGCAAAGCACTGAACAGATTTTAGGAAAATCTTACTGTGGGAAAACAAGGTATCTTCTATCATGCTCCAAGTCTATGTTTTGAAAAGCTACAGTCATGACACAGAAAGTCTGAAAAAATGTATGATTTGATGAGGGCTTTTATAAAAGACTTCAAATTTCTTAAGAATAAAGAATAAACAACTAGCAAGTATAGGTACAATTATGTGTACTTTATAATCTAGAGCAAGTGATGATGGTAAAGGTCAGTATATCAAAGAAAGGGGCATTCTAAAATTAAGAATATATTATAATTTAACTATGAGGCCCTCAAATACTACCTAATCAATTAGAACCACTGCTATTGGCTGCAAAAAATAAAAACTTTCTGTTGCTCCCTAATTCCCAAATTTAGGAATTGTCTTCCACAAGCTTATAAATTACATAAATTTTTCACATATAGGCCAGGTATGGTGGTTCACGCCTGTAATCCCAGCACTTTGGGAGGCCAAGGCAAGCAGATTACTTGAGGTCAGAAGTTTGAGACCAACCTAGCCAACAAGGTGGAAACCTCATCTCTACTAAAAATAAAAAAAATTGCTGGGTGTGGTAGCACCATGCCTGTAATCCCAGCTACTTGGGAGATTGAGGCAGGAGAATTGCTTGAGCCTGGGAGGTGAAGACTGCAATGAGCCAAGATCATGCAACTGCACTCCAGCCTGAGCAACAGAGTGAGACCCCATCTCAAAAAAGAAAAAAATTTTCACATGTATTTTCCTTAGAGAACTAACTTCTAAGGTAGGAAACTCAGTATTTTTTAGGTACTTATCTCTATTTCTGCATGTGCCTCATCCCTAAAAAAAAATGTTTAATGAGATGAGAAATCATTCATAATCAAATCATAATGAAATATAGATATACCGTTTGCATCTTTGGGGCACAGGCCCTGCTGACCATACATAGAAGTTCATGGACACGTTGATAACTCAGACCAGTCACCTTCATAAGCTCCAGTGGGGAAAGACATAAAAAGTCCTAAGGAAACATAAAGAGAATATTTTAACCATATATGTGTAACAAAGATATTAGAGTTAAAAGGAAACCTTCAATTGATACTGCTTATGTAGACAAAAGTGTAATTTATTGCAGATCAAAGATTTATGCAATCATTATAGTATTTTACCCACAAATATGCCTTAACTAAAAGTTATAATGACACAGACTTATCTTCTAATTATCCTGTTTAGTTGGTGTATACCAGAGGATACACCAAATAACATCACATAGCAGCAGTATCCAATCCAGGTATATATGAGGACTACACTGTGCCAAAAAGAATTTGGGTACAAATATATACCCAGAAAGTGTCAGGTTGAAAGAGTTTCTTTCTAAGCTAGAAGTTCACTCAGAGATAATGTTTCGTAGGTGAAAAAGAATGAAACTGACTATAGGATGAAATATCAAATTTAATACTTTTAAGAATGTTTCCGAGTATAAACATGCAAATAATAAATGTGTAACAAAGGAACCAAAGATATCTTTAACATAGAAAGCAATTCAAAAAAAAGCTGCAGAATGCTCCATGAAAATGTCTTATTAAGGATAAAATCAGGCTGGGCACAGTGGCTCATGTCTGTAATCCTAGCATTTTGGGAGGCTGAGGCAAGCAGATCACTTGAGATCAGGAATTTGAGACCAGCCGGGCCAACATAGTGAAACCCTATTTCTACTAAAAATATGAAAATTAGCCAGATGTGTTGGCACACGCCTGTAATCCCAGCTACTCAGGAGGCAGAAGCAGGAGAATCGCTTGAATCTGGGAGGCAGAGGTTGCAGTGAGCTGAGATGGCACCACTGCACTCCAGCCTGGACAACAGAGCGAGACACTGACTCAAAAACAAACAAACAAACAAACAAAAGGATAAGATCCTAAGATAAAACTTTAAATCTAGCCAGGCACAGTGGTGTATGCCTGTAATCCTAGCTACTTGGGAGTTGAGGCTGGAGGACTGCTTAAGTCCAGGAGTTTGAGATCAGCCTGGGCAACATGAGAACCTAGTCTCAAAAAAATACAAACAACCAAAACCCTTAAATCTTATTTACCCGGCTAAGGATGATTTGCTTCACTACCTTGCTTAAAAGTGTAAGATCTTCTCTATACATTTCTCATGCTTCAGCAGTAAGAAAACGGTCTATTAATTTCTCTTGCTTTTAAAAGAAAGGATACATTTTAAATAGGATCTCCTCACTTGAGTCCTATTTCTTATGTAACTACAAATAAACAGCAAAGGTGTACTTCACCTTATGCCATGACCACTCTTCCCCGAAAATGCAAAAATACTAAATTTGGGTAAATGAAGTCACAATTGGAAATGTACCCAAGGAGGCTTGATATTTACAATTAGCCTATGGAAAAGCACCATCATTTATGTTTTTTTCACAAGGCTTCATTCTCATATTTCAAGTTAAAGAGGTATTAAGGTAAAAAGTTAATTTGTGCATAAAACTTCACAATGGAAATTTTAAATAGAATTTACCTGACAGGTAAGAATCTGATGTCTACTCAGACGGTCACACAGCTCTTGTGATAAATCCACTCGTTTTAGTTTCTTGCTGCCCATGCCTCCAGATCCAACAAAGAAAAGAAGAACCATGAAAAAACATCAGAATATAACATAAGTGATAGTGAATAGGCTATCCAAAACAAAATAAAAAATTCCTCAAGTTTTTCCATATGCAAAATGAAACACACTATGTTAAAAATATTACTGAAGAGGAATGCTATAGAGTCTTTTTAAATGTTCTAACTAGGAAAGACAATTGCTCATCAAACAGGCACACAGAGAAACAAGGCAACCTCAAATGTAATTTCACACAATTATTTGATACTTACTACATGAATATAGTACCACTTCACATTTGTAGAGCATCTTAAAATGTTCAACATATGTATAAATCATATTTCGATATGTAATTAACTTTCAAGGCATATTTACAAACAGAACCACTAGAAAGTCTATTGCACTGTAACAATTTACACTGTACTGTAACAGTAATAGCTGTATTTATTGAGCACCTACCACATACCAGGCACTGTTCCAAAACTTATCTAAATTATTACATTTAATCTTCTCAATAACCCTAGAAGGAAAGTAGATTATTGGCCCCTTTTTTCCCATATGAGAAAACTAAAGCCTGGAAAAGTTAGATGGTCCATTGTCACCAGAAAACATAAATGACTGATCCAGAATTTGAACCCAGGCAGTCTGACTCTGAAACCTCTATTCTTAATCATTACACTCTACTTCAAGTCCATAATCATATTTAACTTTTCCTTTTTCTAGGAGTCAGAACACACCTTCTGAATCAAATGAAGTTTTATCATTGCAATATTAAAATGTTCATACACACACACACATGCACATATATATTTTCAACGGGGTCTGGCTCTGTCACCCCAGCTAGAGTGCAGTGGTGTGATCTCAGCTCACCTCAACCTCCACCTCCTGGGCTCAAGCAATCCTCCTACCTCAGCCTTCCAAGTAGCTAGGACCACAGCATGCACCACCATGCCTGGCTAATTTTTATATTTTCTGTAGAGATACGGTCGTGACCATGCTCACCCAATTTTTGCATTTTTTGTAGAGACAGGGTTTTGCCATGTTGCCCAAGCCAGTCTCAAACTCCTGGGCTCAAGTGATTCTCCCACCTTGACCTCCTAAAGTGCTGGGATTACAAGCATGAGCACTCAGGAAATATTTATCTTTAGAGAGCTACAAAAGAATTACTGTGGCCGGGCATGATGGGTCACACCTGTAATCTCAGCACTTTGGGAGGAGGCAGGCAGATCACGAGATCAGGAGATCGAGACCATCCTGGCTAAAACAGTGAAACCCTGTCTCTACTAAAAATATAAAAAATTAGCCAAGTGTGGTAGCACATGTCTGTAGTCCCAGCTACCCAGGAGGCTCAGGCAAGAGGATCACTTGAACCTGGGAAGCAGAGGTTGCAGTGAGCCAAGATTGTGCCACTGCACTCTAGCCTGGGCGACAGAGCAAGACTCTGTCTCAAAAATAATAATAATTACTGTGAGTCTTTTAATTTATACAAAGAAGAAGTCATATATCTCATTGAGATGGTAAAGAAATATCTTCTGGAAAGAACTGAAACAATAACTCTTCATGGAGCCAAGGAATAAAGCAATATAGTTATCAGAAAAGAATTAACATTTTAAAATGAAAATATGTGTATACTGAGGATATACGTATTTGTTTATTTCCAATACCATGGCCCACATTTCTAACACCTAAATTCTCTGAATCAGATTGCATCAATCTCTTTCTCACACACACACTCAATACATACATACACACCTCTCAAAAACATAAAATACATCCTCTTCATTTCTCTCTATGGGAATTTGTTAGAGATTTGTTTCCTCCAATAGAAAACCAAGTGATATCTGCTATAACGTTGCCTAGTGTCTTTTCAGATCAGGTAGTTTCAGGTAATGACACCATTTAGACTGAAAAATTCAATTCAATTAAAAAAAAAAAAAAAAGAACGATAGGCCGCAAGAGATGGCACACGCCTGTAATCTTAGCACTTTGGAAGGCCAAGGCAGGCAAACTGCTTGAGTCCAGGAGTTCAAGACCAGACTGGGCAACACAGAACCTGTCTCTACCAAAAAAATACAAAAATTAGCTGGGCATTGTGGCGCACACCCGTAGTAGTCCTAGCTACTCAGGAGTCTCAGAAGAGAGGATCGCCTGAGCCCAGGAGGTCGACGCTGCAGTGACCTATGATCATGCCACTGGACTCTAGCCTAAGGAACAGACCGAGACCCTGTCAAAAACAAAAAAACAAAATGATAAATTCTAAACTACAGGGATTTAAAAACAACCAATTCTGCTATCTCTGCCTTATTAGGGCCACTCTCATGACTTGCCTGGACTATTGCATATTGTTTCTGGCCACTCCATTCATTTGTTCCTTAATTTGCTCCTTCTATAGACATTTAAGTACACACCTTGCTGAGCTCCAGGGTACAAAAATCATTTAAGCATTTCCCATCCCTTCGAACACTCACAGTTAAGAGATGAAAAGAGATGTACACACAAATAACTACAGCCATGCAGGAAGTATTGCAACTGCTATTTAAAAGCGCTATAGGAGCAGACAGGAAGAAGGCCCAAATTCGCCTGCGAAAGTCAGATCAGTGTCACAATCCTGCCCTGAGTAACTTCCTAGAAAGTCATGCTTATCCTTTAACACTTCCCATGGGACTAGTAGACCACAGGATAAATTCCTAACTTCTTAGGGTCACATAAAAAAACATCAAAAATTGGTTCCTCGCTTCCTTCTCACTCATACATCATATTGCAAGGTTCAGATCCTGGGCTTTCTGGCAGTTACTTTACCTGTCAGTGTCTTAATTTCCTTAAAACCCTTGTTTTACAGTCAGACGAAGTAGTAAATTTATTTAAAAAAAAAAAACAAAAACAAAAACTTATTTTAGTCATACGAAGTAGCAAATTACAGTCCTATAAATTTACTACTTCATATGACTGTAGTGGAGGTGTCAGCAATCATCATTATCAATTCATTCAGCAATAATCATTTACTGACTCTCACATGACCTGCCCTCCAGCCACATGGTGTGTGTATTGGCAGGCTACGCAACTGTCATTCTGTCTCCCTGACTTCCCTCCACAAAGCCTTCCCCAGAGTATTTTCCTCTCCAGTGTTCTCATCAGCTTCGTACATATCTGTTCGATAATCTTATCAAAGTATTATTACGGCTTGCAAGTTTGTTTTCTCCACCGGAGCACGTAAATTACTGCAGTGTATGTGTACGAGAACGCACCTCTGTGTATTGCACATGAGGGGAGACAGTCAACCCTGGAGAATGGACACTCTCCTCCTCACCACCAAGAAAAGAAAATTCTTCATGTTAGATGTTCAACTATAACTGTGTAGGAACAATAATAGCTAATATGTATTCAGCCCTTATTACGTGCCACACTGTTCCAAAGGCTTCAGATGTTTTACCTCACTTTACAGATAAGGATACTGAGGCACCAAGTTGAGAAACTTGGGCAAAGTCAAACAGCTAAATAATTGGTGTGAAGCTCGCATTCGAATCCTGGGACCGGACTCCAGATTCCACGCTTTCCAACACCACCCGAAGTGGGACAGTCCCTCAACTTCTCCTAATGACAGGCTCCTTTGCTTAGACCCCAAACTACCTGGAGCGGGAAGGGCGCTAGGGAGGAAGATGGGCATCAGCAGGCAGAAAAATAACCCAGAATCCCCTAAAAAGATGTTTTCCCAACAATGAGCAGCTTCCAAGCATTCCCCACCGAAAGACTGCCCGAAGCTCCACAGATTAGCGGCGGGGTTCTTAGTGAAGGTCCCGACTGTCTTAAGGGAGCATGCCCAGCACCCAAAACAGATTATTGCTAATATCGACACCCACGGGCCTAGGGTGGGAGCAGGAAATAATGAGCGAACCCCACTTCCCCACAACGGCACCCCACATGAAACTTTCCAATACCGGGTCTGCAGCCTCCAACTTTTAAGTTTCCCCACTCATTGCACAGTTTCCCCGAGGAAAGCGCCGCAAAGCAACAACCGAAGCACTGATTGGGTCGTCATCCTGGCTATTGTATCCAATAAGAGGCCGGCAGAGGCTCAGGTTGGCCCCGCGGCTTGCTGGGAATTGTAGTTAACACTGTTATCAGCCTAAGAGGTCGAATCTGAAGCAGTTTCTCAGTATAATGATTATCAAAATCTGTTGGAGGACCATCACCAAAGAGACTATGAAGCAAGGGAACACCCTGTTTGGAAATATTTTTTTGTATCACCACTTTTAAAAATGGCTTAATGGGGCCGGGTGCGGTGGCTCACGCCTATAATCCCAGCACTTTTGTAACCGCCCAATAGGTTCACCTTGCCAGCTGCCTAGACAAAACCAATTTATCAGGACAGGAGAATTGCAATGGAGAAAGAGTAACTCAGGCAGAGCCAGCTGTGCGGAAGACCAAAGTTTTATTATTACTCAAATCAGTTGCCATGAGCATTTGGGGATCAGAGTTTTTACCGATAATTTGGCTGGTAGGGGCCTGGGAAGAAAGGAGTGCTGATTGGTCAGGTTGGAGATGGAATCATAAGGGGTCGAAGTTTTCTTAACAGGTGTTTTCTTAACAGGTGTTTTCATCACACCTGTTCCTAGGTGTGATGGAAGAACTAGTTGGGCCAGATTACTGGTCTGGGTGGTGTCAGCTGATTAATTGAGTGCAGGGTTTACAAAATATCTCAAGCACTGATCTTAGTGCTTACAATAGTGATATTACCCCCAGGAGCAATTTAGGGAGATTCAGACCCTTGGAGCCAGAGGCTGCATGACCCTTAAACTGTAATTTCTAATCTTATAGTTAATTTGGTAGTCCTGCAAAGGCAGACGGGTCCCCAGGCAAGGAAAGGGTCTTTTCGGAGAGAGCTGTTATCAATTTTGTTTCACAATCAAACCATGAACTGAATTCCTTCCCAAAATTAGTTCAGCTCACGCCCAAGATTGAACAAGGACAGCTTAACGGTTAGAAGCAAGATAGAATTGGTTAGGTCTGATTTCCTTCACTGTCATAATTTCCTCAGTTATAATTTTGCAAAGGCGGTTTCACTTTGGGATGCTAAGGCGGGCGGATCACTTGAGCTCAGGAGTTTGAAACCAGCCTGGCCAACATGGCGAAACCTCATCTCTACTGAAAATACAAAAATTAACCTGGCGTGGTGGTGGGCACCTGTGATACCATGTACTTGAGAGGCTGAGGTGGGGAGTCAGACCTTGCCTCAAAAAAATAAAAAATAAATTAATGAGCTAGAGAGGATGTTCGTTTTCTTAAGAATCGAGGACAATCCACCAATTGCAGAAGAGTTTTTGGACGAGAACCTTCTGTTTGTTTTAATTTGCTCTTTTCACCCCCCTTTGATGGTGAAATAGTTTGCGAAATGCTGAATGAAATTACTAAACCTGAAATACATATTGAGGAAACCTTAGAGTCTGTGATTTAAAAACGCCAGAGAAACCAAACAGAAGGCTTGGTGTAAAGCAGCTGTGGTGAGCAAACCTAATAAACTGATACTTTAAGACTTGGTTTCAGGCCGGGCACGGTTGCTCACACCTGTAATCCCAGCAGGAGGCCGAGGCAGGTGGACCACGAGGTCAGCAGTTCAAGCCCAGCCTGACCAACACAGTGAAACCCCCGTCTCTACTAAAAATACAAAAATTCGCCGGGCCTGGTGGCGCACACCTGTAGTCTCAGCTCCTCAGGAGGCTGAGGCAGGAGAATGGCCTGAACCTAGGAGGCAGAGGTTTCAGTGAGCCGAGATCGCACCATTGCACTCCAGCCTGGGCGACAGAGGGAGGCTCCGTCTCAAAAAAAAAAAAAAAAAAAAAAAAAAAAAAAAAAATAATTGGTTTATGATTATTTTTTTTGGGAAAAAACTTTGAACCTTGTTTGGGGGCTGTTAGATTATG
>CAUYLG010000111.1:0-38933 GCA_963573385.1 Cacajao melanocephalus | reverse complement strand
ATTGTCTTGGCTATGTGGCCTCCTTTTTGAGTCCATATGAAGTTTAAGGTGTTTTTTTCCAATTCTGTGAAGAAAGTCAATGGAAGCTTGATGGGGATAGCGTTAATTTGTTTCTTTAGGGGAATGATAAAAAGTACCTACTAGTTCCTAGTAGTAGTAGTAGTAGTAGTAGTAGTAGTAGTGGTAGTATTTCTTCCAGCCACTTTGCACACACTCTTCTACCAGGCACTCTATGCTCCCAGCCTTTCCTCTAATAAGATGTACTCTCATGTGTCTCCATTCCCTTGTACATTTGCACATACTCACTTCTCTCCCTGAATTTGAAAGATGAAGAATCCTCATCTTTGCCTAGCCAAATTCTAAGGTATCCTTCTATGCTCATATCAAGTGCAACTTTCTCTGGGCCTTCTTTGTCCTCCCACCTCCTAGATAGAGTTAAAAGTTCTCTCCTCTTACACTAAGAAAGCACCTTATGCATACTCTATCACTTTTTTCACACAATAGTTTAAGGATTTTTCTCCATGGTAGCATTCACTATTAGACTGGGCTGTAAACTTGATGAATGCCAAACTCATTGATACAAAGTAGAAACTCAATACATACTTCCTAAATTAATAAATGAATTGAGATACATTGGAAACAAGGGATAGTAAGTAACAAACAGTCCTGAGGAAAGCCAGAACCACAGATGTTCAGAGTCACAAGTTAGAACAATAGCAGAACTGTCAGTATTACCCAGACTTGTCAGAAAAGTCAGTTAGCATTTGAACCATTGACAGCCTCCAAAAATCAGCCTGTGTTCTTGGCCATGTTGGCAGAGAAATGGAACAATGTTATGCATATGCATATGTATATATCCTTCTGTGCATGTCTATGTGTTGTCTGGGGACAGCAAGCAGGATGTCTCTGATTTGATTTCAAAACTAAATATATTTTGATAATTCTTGGATAACTTCTCTCAAAAAAAAAAATTGAAAGCTGACTGTACAACTAAGGCTTTTTTAAAAAACGTAATAGATGCCTGTTCTTAAATGGAATTTGTAGTGCTGTTTTTCTCTCATGTTCTCATTCTGAAGCTGGTCAAATTTTGCTTTGCACAGTTGCCTTTCACGTGTCTCATCTAGGTTGTTCAGTTTAGGAAAATGTATAAAATTCAAATGGAGTCTCACTCTGACCCCTAAGCTGGACTACAATGGTGCAATCTCAGCTCACTGCAACCTCCACCTTCCAGGTTCAAGCAGTTATCCTGCTCAGCCTCCCAAGAAGCTGGGATTACAGGAATGTGCCATCATACCTGGCTAATTTTTGTATTTTTAGTAGAGATGGGGTTTCACCATGTTGGTCTGGCTGGTCTCAAACTCCTGACCTCATGATGTCTTTTTAATGGTGCCATTAATCACTATAAGTAAATAATGACTTATTTGGAATATTTAGAAGTGGGTATAACCAATTTTTAAAAGAAATGATCGATATAATTTTAAAAATTGTTCTATTACTATTCCTTGCTTGGCTGAACAAAATAGTGTATAAAAATGTCCTTCTTATAAAGGTAAAAAAATAAAATGCTGATACATTACATTCAGTTTGGGAAATAATTTTATTTTGTACAAATTACTCTCCAATAGGTTTACATTAGAATAAAGTATAACTTTGTGTACATCATTGATTTGAGACCTTTATTCCTTTCTTAGTATATTTATTTTGATGCTATAAATTCCACTTTAAACACTGCTTCAGCCACATCTAACAATTTTTTATATATTGTATTTTTATTTTCATTTATTTCGAAATATTTTAATATTTCTTATGATGTCTTTTTTGACTCAGTGATAAAAAGTGTTCAGGGGTCTTGTTTAATTCCCAAATATTTTGTGGATTTTCTAGATATGCACCTGCTATTTTTTTCAGTTTAATTCAGAGTATATTCGTTGTATGATTTCACTTCTCTTAAAATGTATTGGTGCTGTTCGTTTTTGTATTTAACCTTAACTCTAACTTATCTCTAATCCAAAGAGACTAAAATGAAGTCTTCTATTGGTAGACTACCACTGTGATGAAGGCAACAACGTTGGGCCACCCTAACATCCTCTATCTACACCTTTTAAGCAGGCAGCTTTCCTGTGCCCCATCCTCAGAAAGTTGTGTTTCTGATATAATGTATTAAATCACCTCCACTGAATTTTGCCTGATTGGGATTCCAAGTGCTTTCTCTACCAGAGCTAACTACATTTTCCCTGAGAATTCCAGGAGAGCTAAAGGAGTTAATCTAATAGTAGAATAGTAAGTTTGCCATTCTTTATCCCAAGTGTTGTTTTCAACACTAAAATCAATAGTAGTTAACTTGAATAACTGCTGGCCACACTCCAGGTGGATTTCAACAACAAATATTTATTGAGCTCCAGACATTCTCAAATACTTTGTCTCATGCCTTTTCTGGAATATAGCCAAAGCATGTGTTACTAACTCTGTTTTAAAAATGAGGACACTGAGGCCCAGAGAGTTTAGTTTCCATTCTCAGACCACATAGGCAGTAAACAACAGTGCTGGGAAGTCAAAGATTTCTGTATTTCAAGGTTGTTGTTCTTCTACCACATGTAGTACATGATTTTAATGACATCACAATGACTTAAAAATCACACTGAAGTATTAATTAAGTAGCCCTGAGAAAACTAGGTAATACTGCTCCCCACAGAGCCGCTGATGGGCTGGAGGTTGGTTAGGGAATGAACAGATGTCATAGCCTTTTTCCACTAAGAATCTGTTCAAGAATGCAACCTGTCTGTAAGCCACATTATTTCTTCTGTTAAACTCATCTTCATGTCTGATGTAGGAGAGGGACCCATGATAGGCCTTTACCCAATAAAAATACTTTTCCTGTCTGCTTATTAAGGCCTTCAATATTTTTCTCCATGATGAAAGTTTTAATTACATATAAGAGATTGGGATTAGAACCCTGGTGCCCTGGGCAAAGAAGAGAGTAACTTAAATAGACTTTAAAGGAAAATGAAGAATATTAAGTCCTTTTGGGAATCTGCTGATAGAAGAATCAAGTAGAGCCCAGTCCTTCAAGTATTTTTTAAGTGATATATCATTGTTGTACATATCTGGAGTGTACATGTAGATATTTTGATACCCCTTCACACTCTGTAATGATCAAACCAGGGTAATTGGGATATCCATCACCTCAAATATTTATATTTTCTTTGTGCTGTAAACATCACAATTCTTCTCTTCTAGCTATTTTGAAACATAAATTATTGCTAACTATAATTTATCTATTATCGAATACTAAAACTTATTTTTCCTATCTATTTTTGTACTCATTAACCAAATTCTCTTCTTCTCTCCCTCCCACCTTCCCTTTGAACATCTAGTAATCACCATTCTACTCTCCACCTCCATGGGATCCACTTTTTTAGCTTCCGCATATGAGTGAGAACATGCAGTATTTGTCTTTCTGTGTCTGGCTTACTTTACTTAACATAATAATCTCCAGTTCCATCCATATTGCTTAAAAAAAGACAGGATTATATTTTTAATAGCTGAATAGTATATCATTGTGTATTTAGACCACATTTTCTTTATTCATTCATCCATCCATTGATGGACATTTAGGTTGATTAATAACTTGACTATTATGAATAGTACTAAAATAAATATGGGAAAGCAGAAATCTCTTTGACATACCTATTTCCTTTCCTTTGGATATATATGCAGCAGCAGGATTGCTGTATCATATGGTAGTTCTATTTTTAGTCTTTGAAGAAGTTCCATGTTGTTTCCTATAACGACTGTACTACTTTACTTTCCCACCAACAGTGTAGGAACATTTCCCTTCCTCTGCATCCCTGTCAGCATTTGCTTTTTTCCTCTTTTTGATAATAGCCATTCTAACTGGCATGAGATGATATCTCACTGTGGTCTTAATTTGCATTTCCCTAATGATTAGCATGTAAATAATCTGAAGCCCAGAAAAGGAAAAATAACTGCCCAAAGTCACACAGTGAGATGAAACTAGAACCCAGGTGATTGACTCTCCATCACATGCAAATACAGGTATTAAGAACCTGGAAGTAGTGTTTGGGCAGCAATGAAAGGTAGTGGGTGGACCAGATGGAGGAAGATTACAAAAAAAATATTTGGGGTTACCTACATCATGGTTTAGAGATGGGCTGTTTGGCCTTAGGTAACTGCCAAACTTAAATAAGTGGAATAATAATACCCCTCACTAAAAGGATTAAAAGAGATATTATACGTTGAAGACTGTTGAATAGTTTGGCCCAGAGCAGTTATATAATAAAATATCATTTATAAATGATAAAAATTCCCAAATTTTATTATGCATCAAAATCACCTGAAAGTCTTCTTAAAACACAGATTTTAGGCCCCCACTACCATTTGTCTGATTCAGAATTTGCATTTCTAATAAGCCCCAGGTGATGCTTATGCTAATGGTCCAGAGAACCATGCTTTGAAAACTTTTGAGAAAATAAATCAGTGACAACCTGGGTGAACTTCCCTTTTAGTTGCTATCCAAAACCTGGAAAAGACAATACATGTCTTCTGAAATATAAAACAAACAAAAACAAGTAAACCTATGGTTTTTGGAAAATCCTCCTTTTTGGACCTCAAAGGGTCCATAAAAAGGATTTTTGAGCATTTGCACAACACAAATCCCAAGTAGCCAACCCATTCATGTAGGTACTAGGTCTGTAGGCTTTTATAGCACCCTCTTTGGTCCCCCCCACCGACACCACAACCACTCCATGACAGAAATCCCTGCACAAGACACTACACAAAATCCCAACTGGCCTCAATAAGAGTTGTTACCAAAGGATTAAGCTGGAATAACAGCCATTGCTCTTCTGAGTGCTGAAAAGATCACATCATTAAATTATGTCTAGGGAGGAAAAAAGAGACTATTCATACTATTCATGGACTCTGAACACATGCTTATGTTTTAGTTCCAACTGCTTATATATTTGCATCTGTTTGCATTCTTGGAAATTTCATTGCCTTTTCTAGGATTACGGAGACAGACAAATATTGTCTTTCTATTTCTCTTCTGACTCGTGTACTCCAGAAACATCCTTGGAACATTTGGGGTAGCTAATAGTTTTGTCATTATATTTCACAGAAATTAACAATGAAACTGAACAGGTGTGGAGGAATACAAAAAAAGTATTGTATGAGTCTAGAGGATTTATTTCCCCAAACTGCTTCTGTTACAGGCTGTGCCTGAATAAGCTAATTCACTTTTCTGACCCATTTTCTAATTTACTTTTCTGACCCATTTTCTAATTTATAAGCTTAAGGGAGTCACACAAACTCAGAGTGACTGACCTTGCTTTGTGAACCAAAGTGAGTTGTATGACACCCACAAAAGTGGGGAGAAATAAAAATAAATAATTCTCACAAAAAAGAAAAAATAGCACAGTACAGAGAGATGTAAAATTAAAATCACCCTCTTTACTCCTACCTCTTTTCAACTCCCCAGAAATAATTAATGTTAACAGTTCTTTGTGTAGCTTGCATGTAATCTCTTTTGTATTTTAAAAGGAAAAAAATATAAATGTATATACAAAATAATTTTTTTCAGTTTAGACTCTATTTCATTCATGTATTTATTTATTAGTAGCTTTTTCTAACTTACAAGTGATTTATTTGTCCTGATGTGCCAGTGTTCTTTGTAGTTTATCAAAAAAGACTCATGCTTTAGGTAATTGAGTGTGGATGACAGTTAATGAGTTTACCACCTTGAATGAAATTTAAGAATTGACTTGCCATCTGTTTTACTTAGGATACAGACACAGCTACTGTAACAGGGAAACTCACAAACACAGAAGCTTAACAAGTTTTCAAAAACATCATTCTTCTTCATATACTTGTCCATAGGTGAGCAATTCAGAGTTGACAGGTTGGTTCTTCCATCCTGAACACATGACTTTTATCTCTGGATCTGTCCTAGGTCTTGTCATCTCTTAATCAGTAGAAGACAAAGAAAGTCGGGGATGTACAGGTGCATTTCTTATAAAAAAAATTAGTTACTTTTTGTTTATATTCTTTAGTAGAACCTAGGATAATATTGTACAGTTCTCTATTGCGATGCAGCATGCCTACAAAACTTAGTGACTTAAAACAATAATGATTTCTTATCTCTCATGGTTTTGTGTAGTTGGCTGGTTAGTTCTGTGTTGTCTCCTGGGCTCAATCATGTGGCTGCACTCAATTTATGAGTTGGTTAGTGTCTTGGTTCAGCTGAACCTTTCTCTCTATGTGGTCTTTATTCCAGTATTTTTCAATTAGGTTGTTTCAGAACAAATAATTTAGGAGAATAAACGTTAACTTCAAGGCCTTATCTTGTTTGCCACATCCTATTGGTCTAAGCAGGTCACAGTCTGAATTCAAATTTGGGGAAATAGACTCCGTTTTTTGATTGGAAGTACATAAAATCACATTACAAAAGTGCATGTACAAAAAAAGATGTGACAAATTGGGAGAAATTATTGTAAAAATCTACTATAGTCAGTATTAGCCCAAATGATTCACACCTCTCCCACATGAAAAACACATTCTTTCTCCTCCAAAGACTTCCCAAAGTCTCATTCCAGTGCAGCATCAGGCACTAACTCCCTGATCTTATGATGTACATCAGTTTGGGATGTGGATGTGACTCCTTGGATACAGCTCCTCTTGATCCATAGACCTATGAAGACAGATAGTATACTTTACCCATACTCAACATAAAATGGTGAGACAATGAAAGAATAACAATAGACATGTCTACTCAAAAAAAGAAAGAAAAAGGCAGAAATGGAAAGCATATAGCAGTCACTAGCCCACAGAAATTCCAAATGTCACAAAAGACTTATTACTGGGACTCCCTTCTCCAAGAAAAATGTCCGGGACTAGAAAGTTGCCTTAATTAAGACATTTCTGTTCCCTGAGAGTGGTTGCCAAATCCACTGTTCTTCTCAGCTCTGTTTTTTAATGCTTTCAACATTTATTTTATATTCAAGGAGTATATGTGCAGGTTTGTTACATGGGTAAACTACATGATGCTGAGGTTTGAGTATGATTGATCCTGTAACACCAGTAGTGAGCATAGTACCCAATAGATTTTCAACCCTTGTCCTCCTCCCCATTCTAATAGACCCCAGTGTCTATTGTTGCCATTGTTATGTCCATGTATTCCCAATGTTTATCTCTCACTTATAAGTGAGAACATGTAGCATTTGGTTTACTGCTCCTGCATTAATTCACTTAGGATAATGGCCTCCGGTTGCTTTCATGTTGTTGCAAAAAGCGTGATTTTATTTTCTATGGCTGCATAATATTTCATAGTATATATGTACCATATTTTCTTACACCAATTCACCATTTATGGGCACCTTATTAGATTCTATGTCTTTATTATTGTCAATAGTGCTGCAATGAACATATTAGTGCATATGTCTACTTAGTAGTATGATTCATTTTTCTTTGGATATATACCCAGTAATGGGAATGCTGGGTCAAATGGTAGTTCCAAGTTCTTTGAGAAATCTCCAAATTGCCTTCCACAAGAGTTGAAAAAATTTATGTTCCCACCAACAGTGTCTAAGTGTTGCCTTTCATCCTCAGCCTTATCAGAATCTGTTGCTTTTTTACTTTTTCATTATATCCATTCCAACTGATTTGAGATGGTATCTCCTTGTGGTTAGTTTTAATTTGCACTTCTCTAATGATTAGTGATGTGGAGCATTTTTTGTATGTTTGTTGATAGCTTGTATGTCTTCTTTTGAAAATGTCTGTTCATGTACTTTACCCAGTTTTTTATGGGGTTTGCTTTTTGATTGTTGAATTGTTTACGACTCCTTATAGATTCTGCATATTAAACCTTTGTGAGATGCATAGTTTGCTAATACTTTCTTCCATTCTGTAAGTTGTTTGCTCACTCTGTTGATAGTTTTATTTGCAGTGCAGAAGCTCTTTAGTTAGAGTCCATTTGTCAATTTCTGCTTTTATTGCAATTGCTTTTGATAACTTAGTAATAAATTATTTGTCAAGGTGATATCCAGAATAGTGTTTCCTATGTTTTCTTCCAGTATTATTTATTATTTTTCCTTTTTTTTTTTTTTTTTTTTTGAGACAGAGTCTCATTCCATCACCAGGCGCCAGGCTGGAGTGCAGTGGCGCAATCTCGGCTCACTACAACCTCTGCCTCCTAGGTTCAAGCAATTCTCCTGCCTCAGCCTCCCGAGTAGCTGGGACTACAGGCACGCGCCACCACGCCCAGCTAATTTTTTTGTATTTTTTTTAGTAAGACGGGGTTTCACCATGTTGGCCAGGACGGTCTCGATCTCTTGACCTCATGATCCACCCGCCACGGCCTCCCAAAGTGCTGGGATTACAGGCATGAGCCACCGCACCCAGCCTCCAGTATTCTTATAGTTTGAAGTCTTACATTTAAGTTTTTAATCCATCCTGCATTAATTTTTTTATACGGTGAGAGGTAGGTGTCCAGTTTCTTTCTTCTGCAGCTTCCCAGGACCACTTATTGAATACGGAGTTCTTTCCTCATTGCTTATTTTTGTCAACTTTGTCAAATATCAGATGGTTGTAGGTATGTGGTTTTACTTCTGCATTCTCTATTCTATGCCCTTGATCTATATGTCCATTTTTGTATCAGTACCACGCTGTTTGGTTACTTTAGTCTTATATTATAGGTTGAGTCAGCTACTGTGATGCCTCCAGCTTTGTTTATTTTGCATAATGTTGCTTTGGCTATGCTGTCTTTTTTCTGGTTCCATATAAATTTTACAATAGTTTTCTTTTTTCCAATTCTGTGAGAAATGATATTGATAGTTTGATAGAAATAGTGTTGAATCTGTAGATTGCTTTGAGCAGAATGGCCATTTTGACAGCATTGATTCTTCCAATCCAGGAACATTGAATGCTTTTTTTGTTTTTGTTTTCATTTATTTTATTATTTTATTTTATTTTTCCATAAGTTATTGGGGTACAGGTGGTTTTCGATAACATGAGTAAATTCTTTAGTGGAGATTTGTGAAAACCTGATGCACCCATCACCTGAGCAATATACACTGCACTGTATTTGTTGTCTTTTATCCTTCACTCCCTCCCACTCTTCCCTCCAAGTCCCCACAGTCCATTGTATTATTCTTATACCTTTGCATCCTCATAGCTTAGCTCCCACATCTCAGTGAGAACATACATTGTTTGGTTTTGCATTCCTTAGTTACTTCACTTGTGGTGATAGTCTCTAATCTCATCCAGTCATTCCTATATATACATATATATATCAGAGTTTCTTTATCTACTGGTTGATTGATGGGCATTTGGGTTGGTTCCATGGTTTTGCTATTGTGAATTGTGCTGCTACAAACAGACATGTGCAAATATCTTTTTCAAATAATGACTTATTTTCCTCTGGATAGATACCCTGTAGTGGGATTGCTGGATCAAATGGTAGTTCAACTTTTTGTTTCCATAGCGACTGTACTAGTTTACATTCCCACCAGCAGTGTAGAAATGTTCCCTGATTGCCGCATCCACACCAACATCTACTGTTTTTTTGTTTGTGTCATCTGTGATTTCTTTCAGCAGTGTTTTGCAGTTCTACTTGTGGAGATCACCTCCTTTGTTAGGTGTGTTCCTAGGGAAAGGTGTGTGTGTGTGTGTGTGTGAGAGAGAGAGAGAGAGAGAGAGAGAGAGAGACTATTGTAAATGTATTTGCTTTCTTGATTTGCCTCTCAGCTTGAATGCTATTGGTATATGGAAATAATACTAAATTTTGTACCTTGATTCTGTATCCTGAAATTTTTATAAAGTTGTTTTCAATTCTAGGAGCCTTTTGTCATAGTCTTCAGGGTTTTCTAGGTATAGTATCAGGTCATCAGTGAAGAGAGATAAATTAACTTCTTTTCATTTTCAAATGCTTTTTATTGGTTTCTCTTGACTAAAAGTAAATTTTAAAATTAAGTAAATAGTTTTGGACTTTTTATATGCCATTGTGTATTTTTGCACTTACGTTAATCTCATATGGGATCAGTCTCTGGAGTAGAATTAAATGTAACATCTTACATTTTAAACTTACAGCAATTATGCTTTAGATGTATTTTCTATACATACAAAAATTAACTATTTTGCACAAATGTATACTTTGTATTCATGCTGTTAGATTAGTGCCCCTTCAAGATACATACACACACACATGAAATGCACACACACACTTTATGTAGTTTTATTTTTTTCAGTTGTCCCACCCATGAAAATCAAATTAAATTATATTTAAGATCCCATTAAATTATATTTAAGGGATAAAATTATATTTAATTTTAAGGATTAAATTAAATTTAAGATCTCATTTCGAGCTACAAATCCAGGAGTTTCACGTAAGTCTTCTTACTACATAAAGCCTTGGCGCATGTGTGTGTGTGTGATAATTTTAAAAACACAAGTCAACTTACAACGTTTCTATGTTTTATCCATATTGTGGCATGTACTGTATTCATTTTTACAAGTTGATAATGTTCCATTGTATGGCTATTCCAGACTTTGTTTATCCATTTATCACTTGTATATCTGGTTTGTTTCCACTTTTTGGATATTACAAATAATGTTGCTAATAAACAGTGCACCAATTTTTGTTAAAACATCTATTTTCAATTCTTTTGGATATATACCTAAAAGCTGAGGGAAAGACATCAGGCACAAAGGGCCACATATGAAATAAAGAGAACAAGTAAATTGAAGGAGCAGATTAATAATTTTCAGGGGCTGGGAGGAGCAAGGAACAGAGGCTGACTGTTTAATGGGTCCAGAGTTTCTTTGTAGAGCAAAAAAATTTGTTCTAGAATTAGGTATGATGATGATACAACACTATAAATGTACCAAAATCTACTGAATTATGCAATATAAACATTAGAAATAATTTTATGTGAATGTTGACAAAATAGCAAAGAGTTTCCACATACCCTTTACTTAGCTTCGGTTATGTTAACATCTTACAAAACCACCATTATATAATTATCCAAACCAGTGTACTGTAGTATACTATTATTATGTAAGACTTCATTCAAACTTCACCAGTTTTTCTACTTATCCCCAGTTGCTAGTAGTTCTCATGTACCTTTTATAAGCTTATGTTTAGGCCAGGCACGGTGCTCATGCCTGTAATCCCAGCACTTTGGGAGGCCGAGGCGGGGGGATACCTGAGGTCGAGAGTTCGAGACCAACCTGACCAATATAGAAAAACCCTGTCTCTACTCCAAAAATTAGCCAGGTGTGGTGGCGCAGGCCTGTAATCCCAGCTACTCAGGAGGCTGAGGCAGGAAAATCACTTGATCCCGGGAGGTGGAGGTTGTGGTGTGTTTAGATCCTGGCATCCTACTCCAGCCTGGACAACAAGAGTGAAACTCCATCTCAAAATATACATATACTTAAGTCTGTAAGAGTTTTTCAATCTTTGTCTATCTTTCAAGACTGTTTTTGTGCCTGTCTTTTGACACTTTTGAATTGCTGAGTTATTTATAGAATAGCCTACAGTTTTAGTTTGGCTAAAGTTTTCTCTTGATTAGATTGAGTTTTTCATTTTTTAAAGGAATATCACAAAAGGAATATTATGCCCACTCAATGCATCACTTCAAAGAATCCAAGATGTCAAAATGCCTCATTACAAGACATGTTAACCTTAAGCATATGGTTAAGGTGTGTGCTGAGTTTTTCCATCTTAAACTTACTAGTTTTTCCTTTGTAATTCAAAAATATTTTCAGGGAGATCTTCAAATTTCATTCACTAATTTTAGCATTTGTAAGTGCATACAGTCTGTAACAATTGTTAATTATGTGGTGTTTACCTTATGGTAATTATTTTGCCCCTGTTCTTTTAATTGTGTTAATTGGAATTCATATGCAAGGAAGAGCTGTCCCCTCCATTTCAGTTATGTATTTTTACATACTAATTTATTCAGTTATTTACTTAAATCAGTATGAACTCATGGGTGCTTATTTCATATTATACAGTTTTAATACCAATAATATGCACATAATGTTATTTAAATCAAATAAGGCATGCTAGTTTTACAAGGTTTTTTCACTTAATTTTTCATAAAAATTTTATTATAGATAAATATAGAAATTATTTATTTTTAATGTAGTTTCACAAAAATTATTAAAAAGATGTCTGTAATTTTAAAATAATTTACCCTTTCGGGGGTTTGTTAAATTTTGTTTTTTCTGTTATTGTTTGGATTTGTTTTGTTGGCTCTTAGAAACAAGGTTGCAATGATCACTCTTTACCTATCTTTGTGTTCCCTTATATCTTTGTGGACTTGGGTAAACACATATTTTTGATAAACCCCTATAGCAGAATTACTGGGCTAGAGGGTATATTAATTTTTTAGAAATATACTAAAAATGAAGAGGAATGCTAACATCAATAAAATAGTTGACTACTTTGTATTGAGACTAAAATCTTTTTTTTCATTTTTTTAATATATGTTTTATTGCATTTTAGGTTTGGGGATACATGTGAAGAACATGCAAGATTGTTGCATAGGTACATACATGGCAATGTGGTTTGCTGCCTTCCTCCCCATCACCTATATCTGGCATTTCTCCCCATGTTATCCCTCCCCAACCTCCCCACCCCATGCTGTCCCTCCCCTAGTTCGCCCCCCACAGACCCAAGTGTGTGATGCTCCCCTCCATGTGTCCATGTGTTTTCATTGTTCAACACCCACCTATGAGTGAGAACATGCAGTGTTTGATTTTCTGTTCTTGTGTCAGTTTGCTGAGAATGATGGTTTCCAGGTTCATCCAAGTCCCTACAAAGGACACGAACTCATCATTTTTTATGGCTGCATAGTATTCCATGGTGTATATGTGCCACATTTTCCCTGTCCAGTCTACAGTCGTTGGGCATTTGGGTTAGTTCCAAGTCTTTGTTATTGTAAACAGTGCTGCAATGAACATTCGTGTGCATGTGTCCTTATAATAGAACGATTTATAATCCTTTGGTTATATACACAATAATGGGATTGCTGGGTCAAATGGCATTTCTATTTCTAGGTCCTTTAGGAATTGCCACACTGTCTTCCACAACAGTTGAACTAATTTACACAGAGACTCAACAAGAAAAGAAAACTTCATGCCAATATCCATGATGAACATAGATGCAAAAATTCAATAAAATACTGGCAAACCAATTGCAACAGCACATCAAAAAGCTTATCCATCATGATCAAGTAGGCTTCATCCTGGGTATGCAAGGCTAGTTCAACATACACAAGTCTATAAACGTAATTCACCACATAAACAGAACCAAAGACAAACACCACATGATTATCTCAATAGATGCAGAGAAGGCCTTTGAAACTAAAATCTTAATAAAATTGCATAATAAAATGATACAAAAGAAATAAACATTATACATTTTACTTTGGTAGTGCAAAGTTTTGAAGGACTAGTATGGCGACCTAATATATAATTGCTTATATCTTAAATTTAAATAATTATGCTATAATGATTAGCAGTTTCAATAGCAGTAAATACATGAGTTATTTTCCTAGAAAAGCGTATGTTGCCTAAATAATATGACAGAAATAATGTAAATGAATTCAAAATATTTAAAAATTATGTTGGTATCACTTTTTAACATGCATGTTGTGCTAAAAATGATTAAGTACCTTTAGTAATATGTGAAAGGTTCTGTGGAAATACATATTTTAAATAAATTACACCGTTTATATGATAAAATCAATAAGAAAAAGCCAAAGCTGAAATATAATATTTAATTGTTTATATATTAAACTTAGGTAAACTACATAAAAATGACTAGAAATCCTAAGGTGAATAATTATCTAAATAGATATGTTGAAGGGTACTTCCTATTGAAACTACACTATAAAAGCACAAAAAGTAGATAACAAACATGAAAATTTTATTTTTAATGGTAAGAATTGTAGAGAATCAATTACTATCTGCTTATAGCTATAAAAATATTTCTATTTTAAATTTACAAATTGTAATAAAAATTTTAAAAATCTAAAACTATTAAAACAATTAAATAGTTTTGGTGAAAATAGATCACAATGAAACTATTATAAAATAGTAAAAAAATAGTAAAAAGTAGCTAGCAAAAATTTAAAACGTCTAGAAAGTTAAATTGCAATCTAATATGTGATTAATTTTTCTTGAATTCATGTATGTTCACATATTTATATTTTTACTGAAATACAATTTATATATCATAAAATTCTTCATTTTAAGTTACCCAATTTAGTGAATTTTACAATGCATTCACAATGTTGGGCAAGCACCACCACTATCTAAATACACAGTTTATACTTCAGACCCCAAAAAACCCTATACACATCATCAGTTACTCCCTATTCGCCTCCCCACAACTACTAGCATCTATTAATCTGCTGTCTCTATGAATTTGCCTATTCTGGACATTTTATATAAAAAATATATAATAGGTGGCTTTTTCTGTCAGGCTTCTTTCACCTAGCATGTTTTAATAGGTTCATGCTGTAGCATGAATCATCAGAGAAATGCAAATCAAAACCACAGTTTATTATTTTTATAGATGAATAATATTTCATGATATATATTGAGAACATTCTGTTTGTTCAGTCATCAGCTGGTGGACATGTGGGTTGTTTCTGTTTTTTTATCTATTTTGAATAATGTTGCTATGAATATTCGCATGACTCTTTGTATGGACGTATATTTTCAATTCCCTTGAGTTTATGCCAAGGAGTAGAATTGTTGAGCCATACGACAACCTTCTGTTTAACTTTTTGAGGAAATGTCCATTCTTCAAAGTGGTCACACCACTTTACATTTCCTTCAGCAGTGTATGACTTTTCCAATATTTCCACATCCTCACTCACATTAGATTTTGGCCGTTGTTTTTATTCATACAAGTGTATATAAAACTTTATCTCATTCTAGTTTTGATTTGTACTTCTTTATTGCATAACACTGACAGCTTTTTAAATGCTTCTTGGCCATTTCTATAACTTCTTTGGTGAAATGCCTATATTTTGTTGAGATTTAAGAGATTTTGTATATTCTGAATACTAGACCATTGTCAGAAATATTATTATGCAAATATTTTGACCCATTCTGCAGGGTTACTTTTCATTTTCTTAATAGTGTCCTTTTGAAAAGTACATAAATTGGATTTCATCAAAATTAAACACTTCACTGATTCAAAGTGACTAATTTTAATGAAATCCAATTTTTCTATTTTTCCTTCTGTTGCTTGTACTTTCAGTGTTATATCTAAGAATTCATTATTAAACACATTGTCACAAAAATATGCCTTATATTTTGTTCTAAGTGTTTTATAATTTAGCTTTTATATATAGGATTTTAATCCATTTTGAGCTAAACTTTGTATATAGGGTGAGACAGTAGTCTTTTGGTTTTTTGTTTTATTGTACTTTAGGTTCTGGGGTACATGTGCAGATTGTGCAGGATTGTTGCATAGGTACATACACGGCAATGTGGTTTGCTGCCTCCATCCCCCTGTCACTTATACCTGGCATTTCTCCCCATGTTATCCCTCCCCAACCTCACTACCCCCTCTGTCACCCCCCAGATCCCCCCAACAGACCCCAGTGTGTGATGCTATCCTCCCTGTGTCCATGTGTTCGCATTGTTCAAACACACCTATGAGTGAGGACATGTGCTGTTTGATTTTCTGTTCATGTGACAGTTTGCTGAGAATGATGGTTTCCAGATTCATCCATGTACCTGCAAAGGACACAAACTCATCATTTTTTATGGCTGCATAGTATTCCATGGTGTATATGTGCCACATTTTCCTTGTCCAGTATATCATCGATAGGCATTTGGATTGATTCCAGGTCTTTGCTATTGTAAACACTACCACAGTGAACATATGTGTGCATGTGTCTTTATAATAGAACGATTTATAGCCCTTTGGGTATATACCCAGTACTGGGATTGCTGGGTCAAATTGAATTTCTGTTTCTAGGTCCTTGAAGAGTTGCCACACTGTCTTTCACAATGGTTGAACTAATTTACGCTCCCACCAACAATGTAAAAGTGTTCTTATTCCTCCACATACTCTTGAGCATCTGTTGTTTCCAGATTTTTTAATGATCGTCATTCTAACTGGCATGAGATGGTGTCTCAAGGTGGTTTTGTTTGCATTTCTCTAACGAGCAGTGATGATGAGCATTTTTTCATACGTTTGTTGACCTCCATTAAGGCTTCTTTTTAAAAGTGTCTGTTCATATCCTTTGCTCACTTTTGAATGGGTTTCTTTCTTTTCTTCTTGTAAATCTGTTTTAGTTCCTTGTACATTATGGATATTAGCCCTTTGTCAGATGGAAAGATTGCAAAAATCTTTTCCCATTCTGTTGGTTGCTGATTCACTCTAATGATTGTTTCTTTTGCTGTACAGAAGCTCTGGAGTTTAATTAGGTCCCATTTGTCTATTTTGGCTTTTGCTGCTATTGCTTTTGGTGTTTTAGTCATGAAGTGCTGGCCTATGCCAATGTCCTGAATGGTTTTGCCTAGGTTTTCTTCTAAGGTTTTTATGGTGTTAGGTCTTATGTTTAAGTCTTTAATCCATTTGGAGTTAATTTTAGTGTAAGGTATCAGGAAGGGATTAAGTTTCTGTTTTCTGCACATGGCTAGCCAGTTTTCCTGACACCACTTATTAAACAGGGAATCCCTTCCGATTGCTTGTTTTTGTCAGGTTTGTCAAAGATCAGATGGTTGTAGATGTGTGGCATTGCAGCCAAGGCCTCTGTTCTGTTCCGTTGGTCTATATCTCTGTTTTAGTACCAGTATCATGCTATTTTGATTACTGTAGCCTTGTAGTATAGTTTGAAGTCAGGTAGCATGATGCCTCCAGCTTTGTTCTTTTTGCTGAGGATTGTCTTGGCTCTGTGGGCTCTCTTTTGGTTCCATATGAAGTTTAAAGTGGTTTTTTCCAGTTCTGTGAAGAAGGTCATTGGTAGCTTGATGGGGATAGCATTGAATCTAATTACTTTGGGCAGTATGGCCATTTTCACAATATTGATTCTTCCTAACCATGAGCATGGAATGTTTATCCATCTGTTTGTGTCCTCTCTTATTTCCTTGAGCAGTGGTTTGTGGTTCTCCTTGAAGAGGTCCTTTACCTCCTTTGTTAGTTGTATTCCTAGGTATCTTATTCTCTTTGAAGCAATTGTGAATGTGAGCTTACTCTTGATTTGGCTCTCTTTTAGTCTGTTTTTGGTGTATAGGAATGCTTGTGATTTCTGCACATTGATTTTGTATCCTGAGACTTTGCTGAAGTTGCTTATCAGTTTCAGATTCAGGGCTGAGATGATGGGGTCTTCTAAATATACAATCATGTCATCTGCAAATAGAGACAATTTGACTTCCTCCTTTCCCAACTGAATATCCTTTATTTCTTATTCTTGCCTGACTGTTCTGGCTAGAACTTCCAAACAGTATATTGAATACAAGTGGTGACAGAGGGCATCCTTGTCTAGTGCCATATTTCAAAGGTAATGCTTCCAGTTTTTGGCCATTCAGTATGATATTGGCAGTGGGTTTGTTGTAAATAGCTTTTATTATTTTGATGTATGTTCCATCAATACCTAGTTTATTGAGATTTTTTTAGCATAAAGGACCATTGAATTTTATCAAGGCTTTCTCTGCATCTATTGAGATAATCCTGTGGGTTTTGGCTTTGGTTCCTTTTATGTGGTGGATTATGTTTATAGACTTTTGTACGTTGAACCAGCCTTGCATCCCCAGGATGAAGTCTACTTGATCGTGATGGATAAGCTTTTTGATGTGCTGTTGCAATTGGTTTGCCAGTATTTTACTGAAGATTTTTGCAACTATGTTCATCATGGATATTGGCTTGAAGTTTTCTTTTTTTGTTGAGTCTCTGCCAGGTTTTGGTATCAGGATGATGTTGGTCTCATAAAATGATTTGGGAAGGATTGCCTCTTTTTGGATTGTTTGGAATAGTTTCAGAAGGAATGGTACCAGCTCCTCTTTGTATGTCTGGTAGAATTCGGCTATGAATCCATCTGGTCCTGGACTTTTTTTGCTTGGTAGGCTAATTGCTGCGTCAACTTCAGCTCTTGTTATTGGTCTATTCACGGTTTCACCTTCTTCCTGGTTTAGGCTTGGGAGGATGCAAGTGTCCTGAAATTTTTTCATTTCTTCCAGGTTTACTAGTTTATGTGCATTCAGTTGTTTGTAGTAATCTCTGATGGTAGTTTGTATTTCTGTGGAATCGGTGGTCATATACCCCTTTATCGTTTTTTATTGCATCTATTTCATTCTTCTTTCTTTTCTTTTTTATTAATCTGGATAGCAGTCTGTCTATTTTGTTGATATTTTCAAAAAAACAGATCCTGGTTTTATTAATTTTTGAAGAGGTTTTTGTGTCTCTGTCTCCTTCAGTTCTTCTCTGATTTTAGGTATTACTTGTCTTCTGCTAGATTTTGAGTTTTTTTGATCTTGCTCCTCTAGCTCTTTCAATTTTGACAATAGGGTGTTGATTTTAGATCTTTCTTTGCTTCTCATGTGGGCATTTATTGCTATAAATTTTCCTCTAGACACTGCTTTAAATGTGTCCCAGAAATTCTGGTACATCGTGTCCTCATTCTCATTGGTTTCGAAGAACATCTTTATTTCTGCCTTCATTTCATTGTTTATCCAGTCGACATTTAGGAGCCAGTTGTTCAGTTTCCATGAAGTTTTGCAGTCCTGAGTTACTTTCTTAATCCTCAGTTCTAATTTGATTGCACTGTGGTCTGAGACACTGTTTGTTATGATTTCCATTCTTTTGCATTTGCTAAGGAGTGATTTACTTCCAATTACGTAGTCAATTTTAGAGTAGGTGAGATGTGGTGCTGAGAAGAATGAATATTCTGTGGATTTTGGGTGGAGAGTTCTGTAGATGTCCACTACCTAATCTCCTAGGTCCAGATCTGACTTAAAGTCCTGGATATCCTTGTGAATTTTCTGTCTCATTGATCTGTCTAACATTGACAGTGGAGTGTTAACATCTCCCACTATTATTGTGTGGGAGTCTAAGTCTCTTTGTAGGTCGCTAAGAACTTGCTTTATGTATCTGGGTGCTCCTGTGTTAGGTGGGTATATATTTAGGATAGTTAGCTCTTCTTGTTGCAGTGATCCTTTTACCATTATGTTATGTCCTTCTTTGTCTCTTTTGATATGTTGGCTTAAAGCCCATATTATCAGAGACTAGGAATGCAATTCCTGCTATTATTTGCTCTCCATTTGCTTGATAAATATTCTTCCATCCCTTTATTTTGAGCCTATGGGTGTCCTTGCACATGAGATGAATTTCCTGAGTACAGCACACTGATGGGTCTTGACTTTTTAATCCAATTTGCCAGTCTGTGTCTTTTGATTTGGGCATTTAGCCCATTCACATTTAAGGTTAATATTTTTATGTGTGAATTTGATCCTGCCATTTTGATGCCAGCTGGTTGTTTTGCCCATTATTTGGTGCAGTTTCTTCATTGTGTTGATGCTCTTTACCATTTGGTATGTTTTTGGAGTGGCTGGTACTGGTTGTTTTTTTCCATGTTTAGTGCTTCTTTCAGGAGCTCTTGTAAGGCAGACCTGGTGGTGATAATATCTCTGAGCAATTGCTTGTTCTTAATGGATATTATTTTTCCTTCACTTATGAAGCTTAGTTTGGTTGGATGTGAAATTCTGGGTTGAAGGTTCTTTTCTTTAAGGATGTTGAATATTGGCCCCCACTCTCTTCTGGTTTGTAGGGTTTCTGCTGAGAGATCTGCTGTGAGTCTGATTGGCTTCCCTTTGTGGGTAACCCGACCTTTCTCTCTGGCTGCCGTTAGCATTTTTTCCTCCATTTCAACCCTGGTGAATCTGATGATTATGTGCCTTGGGATTGCTCTTCTTGAGGAATATCTTTGTGGTGTCCTCTGTATTTCCGGTATTTGAATGTTGGCCTGCCTTGCTAAGTTGGGGAAGTCCTCCTGGATAATATCCTGAAGAGTGATTTCTAGCTTGGATTCATTCTCTCCATCACACTCAGGTAAACCTATCAAACGTAGATTAGCTCTTTTCACATAATCCCATATTTCTTGAAGGCTTTGTTCATTTCTTTTCACTCTTTGTTCTCTTTTCCTGCCTCCTCATTTTATTTCATTGAGTTGATCTTCAATCTCTGATATCCTTTCTTCTACTTGATCTATTTGACTGTTGAAACTTGTGTATGCTTCACGAAGCTCCTGTGCTGTTTTTTTCAGCTCCATCAAGTCATTTATGTTCTTCCCTAAGCTGGTTATTCTAGTTAGCATTTCCCCTAACTTTTTTCAAGGTTTTTAGTTTCTTTGCATTGGGATAGAACATGTTCCTTTAACTCAGAGAAGTTTGTCATTACCTACCTTCTGAAGCCTTCTGTCAATTCGTCAAATTCGTTCTCCGTCCAACTTTGTTCCCTTACTGTTGAGGAGTTGTGATCTTGTGCTGGGGGAGAGGCATTCTGGTTTTTGATGGTTTCATTCTTCTTGTGCTGGTTTCTCCCACCTCCTTGGATTTATATAGTTTTGATCTCAGGTAGCTGCTTGGGAAGCTGGCCTTTCCTTTGTCTGCCTGCAGAGGTGCTGCTGGGCTGCCATGGATTCAGTGGAGCTGCTACGTCTTTTATTTACTCAGAAAAATTAGGCTGGCTTCTGCAATGGCAACTTCCCTTCCCCCTGCCAAATTCGATCACTCCTGGTTGCTCTCCAACTGATGTTCTGGGTGCGAAACTCTGGAGTGAGAGTTTTTTAGCCTGCTGGGCTTTGTGCGGGGGAGGAAGGCGGATACGTCCTGCCAAATGGGCTGTTTCCCTGTTTTCAGTTCCCCTTGTTTCTGGAGGGCAGGTGGCTCCGTCCAGCCAGATTTCTGGCTTTCGCATCAGCCAGTGCTTCCGCCTAGATGTATGCTGACAGCCCTGGCACCAGCCAAAGTTGCTGTTCTGCCCTGTTATGGCAGCTTGCTGAGGCTTTTCAGCCTGGTGATCTCCTCTTCTGTGGGTTGTAGAGGGCTTGGGTAGAGCATTGTATCTGAACCAAAGTCCCAGAGCGGGAGATCCCCCGGTCCTCCGGTCAGTTACACGCACCTCTTGGGTGGGACAGTGCCCTGCCTTGACTCAACTTACCCTATTTGGTTTATACCCATTGTCCCACCAGACCCACAAAATGAACCTGGTACCTCGTTTGGAATTGTGGAGACCACTTGGCTTCTGCATCTCTCTTGCTGGGAGCTGGTTTCCTGAGCTGCCTCTTATTCGGCCATCTTGGGATCCCCCTCCACAATTCTGTTTTAATCCTTGAATGCATAGCAGCTGCAGACAGAATCTGGTTTATCTGACTTGGTGACCCTCACTGGAAAGCTCATTTAATTATAACCCTCCTCTTTTTGATTATAGTACTTTGCTAATTTGAAATTCCACCTAGACAATCAATATGACCTGTGGTATCTGTAGAAAATCATGAACCCATGGTTACAATTTTAATTCTAACATACATTTTACAGCTCTGAGCTATCCGTCTCCAAGGACATTCTCCTTTGCATAAACATAAAGTGTCTTAAAATTGGGCTGCTTTCTTTGACTTAATATTGCCTTCGTGAAATGTAATGAATACCTTTTGGTGACAGCATCTCTTTCCCAGTCTGCATTGATGAGAAGCATAAACCGTACTCAGAGGTATTTAGCTAACACAGGTACAGGAGTAAATGTGCCATTTATAAAATGTCATGACATATGGCATTTTTGAAATACTGTACAAACTTGGTGTCTAATAAGCTAACATAAAAGTCTTTTTGAGAAAAGAAAATACCAACAAGAAAAGTGATAAAAAAATAAGGTATATTATTCATAAATATATGTAATTGTTTCTAAAATGTTCATAAGTATAAAATTATGAAGGATATTATCACAGCATTTAGAACATTAACCAAGAATAAGGACAGTAATTACAAAAAGGATAGAAAAGGAAATCTAAGGTTCTTCAAATTTGGGTTTCTGTGGTTTTCTGGTATTATGATTTGGTAAGAAATAATATAATTGATAGTGTCTTATATGCAAAAGTATGTGAATTGATGTCCAAATTTTATTTCCTAGTTTTTTACCTCTAGAAGATACCTAAATATTTCAGTTTGGGCTTTATTACAAAAATGTAGCATATTCAATGTTCTCATAAGAAAATAAGTTTTGACTTCAGGCATTACACATATATGAGGCAATTAATTTATAAAGCTATGAAAGAATGCTGAGAACTGTTGTCTCCATGGTCAAGCCAGGATATAAATACACTAGCCATTGTAATAGATTCATGTGTGATCTCATCACTACAATTTGTTTACCAATGTTAGTGCTCTGTTTTAAAGTTACACCCGTGTTCCATTTGATGGCTTAGAGAAACAGATATTAGCCAAGAGTTTCATTGTGTCATGTTTAAGATTTCAGACCCTGGACCCAGATTCTTTCAGTTCAAGTCCCAGCTCTGCCATTCAGTAGCTGTATGAATTAGAACAATTGATTTAACCTCTCTGTTGCTCAGAGGTTAAAAATAGAGGTAAAAATGGTGTCTACCTCAAAGGTATGTAGTATTTTAAAAATACATAGTAAGCACTCAGAACAGTGTAAGGTCTCAAATATCATCTATTATTAATATTATCTTTATCATTATTACCCATAAGGCATTTCTGGAAACAACTAAGTCTTTCTCATAAACATTTTTGCTGATTTCTATTGTGTGCTAGTGTTATTGTATGCTCTTTGCTGCATGGGGAAAGAAGGGAAGAAGAAAGAGTGAAAGGGAGGTTGAGAATTGTGGAAGTTAACATGATAAGTTAACATCAGGTATGATAAGTGCTTCTGCTGACACTCAGCAACCTTCCACCAAGAATATTTTTCTATGTCTCTGTGTTAATTCCTGCAGTTATTGACTGGGCCTCACCTAAGTATTGATTTTGTTATTTGAATAATACAATTTTGCTGCCTTATCAGTGAGGCAGGAGATAGAACTCCAGGAAATTCTCAGCACTGTATCAGCCTATGCAAGCACACCGATGGTTTTTAATAAGCACTTACAAATGACTGGAGCCTTATACTTTCAGGGGGATAGTCTGCTCGTCGTCGTAAAGACAGAATCATCATCCTCACAATGTCTGTGAAGGCATTCACCTTCTGCATTGCCATACCTTTGCAAATAGGAGTTCAAGGCCTCAGGGAAGAAAAAAATATATGCATTATTTAGGAAAGGAGCTTGTATTGGCAAAGAAAATAAAATGATCAAAGGTATAAGTCACAGATGGATATGCTTAGAATTTTAGTGCCTAAACCCAAATTATTTCTTAAGCTGAAACAGCAGATTTTTATGAATAAATTATAAATTTCATTTTGGATATGTTGAATTTAAAAGAACGAAGGGACTTTGATATGATATGGATTTTTGTCCCCACCCAAATCTCACATCAAATTGGAGGAGGGGACCTCATCAGAGATGACTGGATCATAGGGACAGATTTCCCCCTTGCTGTTCTCTTGATAGTGAGTGAGTTCTCATGAGATCTGATGGTTTAAAAGTGTGTGACACTTCCACCTTAGCTCTCTCTCTCCTGCTCCATCATGGGAAGATATGCCTTGTTTCCCCTTCACCTTCTGTAAGTTTCCTGAGGCCTCACCAGCCATGCAGAACTGTGAGTCTATTAAACCTTTCTTAATAAACTACCAAGTCTCAGGTAGTTCTTTATAGCAATGTGAGAACAGACTAATACAGAAAATTGGTACAAGGAGTGGGTTATTGCTACAAAGATACCCGAGTATGTGGAAGCAACTTTAAAACTGGGTAATAGGCAGAGGTTGGAACACTTTGGAAGGCTCAGAAGAAGACAGGAAGGTTCTTCAGTTCTTGTCCAGAAGTCCCCTCCTCCAATTCTTTCTCCACACTGCTAAATACTTCCTCCCCTTTCCTTTTTGGGCCAAGATGTGATAGCTGCTTTCTTTGTACTGTAAGGGAAGAGGTACAAGACAAGAACAATATGCGCAGAAAGGAAAAGCAACAACATTTTGGGAGCTAGAAAGTAGACAGCCAAATGGAAATTGATTTAGAAAGCCTAAAAAAGTTAGTTTATCATATCTGGAGAAACCTGCGAATTAAGTTTATCTACCCTGTTGCAAATCCACAGATGGTTCAGCATTTTTTAACCGACAGCTTTGTAAGTAGTACCTCCTTAAAACTCTCTTCAGTCACACCGTTTAAATATGCTGTCTTCTTGACTGGCATGGCAATGACTGAGTCAGCATTCAGGCTTCCAACAATACCTGAAATTTCTAATCCACGGACCCTCTGTTTTATCATCTTCTGTGGGAATAAATCTGTTTTACTGGGAAGAAAAGGAACATTCATGTATTAGTGTGGATCTATAATTTTAAGCACTTCTTAAAAGGTTTTTAAGGAATCTTTCTGATTTTGGTGTGCTTTTATTTTTTGCCTCAATTTCCTGGCATTGTTATTCCAGAGCTCTTTGAGTTTTTGTTTTTGTTTTTTTTCAGTGTAGATAGGATTAGCCCTGAGCTTTCCACAAGTAATATCAAAGCTCCTAGGTTAAGATCAAGTGTTGCTTCAAGATATATTTTTCTTCTTTCCAATGATTTCAATATACTTTTTAAAATTTTCTCTCGTGTAGTAAACATACTTATTTTATGTTGAGTATCAGAAAACAGTAATATTGGATATCCTTGTGGTTTTAGGTTTGTTTTTGGTTATTTTCTGCTGACTCATCTATGGTGGCCTTTTCCCTTATATATGTCCTATGATTTTACTTTTTAAAATTGTGACCTCTTATTTGTTGTAATGCTACATGTGTTAATTTTACAAGACTTTCACTGAAGGTGAGTTCTTCTAGAGAGCATTGGTTTCTCTTTTTATCAATTCTCTAATTGCTCTGACAACCAGGCTCTTCTTATGTCAGATTGTGTCCTTGCTTGTTAAAATTTGATGGGATGGGATTATTGAAATAATCCTTTAAATGAAATTCAGTCAGATTATCATTATTTTGTCTATATGATAAAGATATATTTTTACTTAAACTATTGCAAATTTTTAGTAGAATAGATAGGATTTAAATGTCACACAGCTAATTGTAGATAAAGTATGGTAGCTTCTTAAAAATGTTAAAGAATGCATTTGTAAGTGCAGCATACATACTATTTTTCACCTTTCTTTGCCTTTAGAAAAATTGTAATCAATTTTTCTTATGAATTTTCTAGAAGAAAACAAAAGAATTTATAGGCATTTTTAAGACTAACTTACTCTTGTAGTATATCTAATTGTTTTACTAGTAAGTTGCAATATTTAAAATTGTTGCGACTTACTAGTAAAACAATTTAAAAGTTTTGTTACTTTCCGGTATAGGCAGGCTGTCCTTCATATAATTAGACCAACGATTATTTTGTTGGTTTGAAAGAGAACTAAAATCTAGGGTGGGATAAATTGACTCCAGGTTGATTAAGAAGAAAGACTTCAAGAGAAATTCTAGATGACCTCTATGCTACCACAAAAGAAACAAGAGAGAAGGCACATGTGACAACACTGTATAAAGAAAATGGACTGTGGTGTCTCCAGTTTTTCTTATAGCGTTGACGAAGGGGTGGATAACCTAGTAAATCATTTACCAACTGACGCTTATAATAGATGGCAGATTTATCTGTGACTTTCAAAATTCAGGAAAGTGATGGCCATACTTAAGTCTCAGGGGAAAGTCAGAAAGCAGAGCACTGAGCTAAGTGTCCAGTGGCTACTAGTACGAGATATGACTCAAAAAGAAACCCAGCTTCTTCAGCCACCATGAAGTGAGAGGTGTCCATAAATGAAGATATTAGCAACTGTGTTGTTTGGAGTTTGCATTAGTCCATTCAGGTTGCTATAACAAAATATCATAGGCTGGATGGTTTATGAACAACAGACATTTATTTCTCACAGTCTGGAGGCTGGAAAGTCCGAGATCAAGGTTCTGCTGGCAGATTCAGTGTCTGATGAGGGCCTACTTCATTATAGACAGCTGTCTTCTCCCTGTAACCTGACATGGCAGAAGGGAAATGGGTTTATCTTCAGCCTCTTTATGAAGGCACTAATCCCACTGATGAAGGTTCTGCCTCCATGACTTGTCTCCCAAAGGCACAACCGCCTTATACCATCACTGTATTAGTTCATTCTCACACTGTTATAAAGTACTACTGGAGACTGGATAATTTATGAACAAAAGAGGTTTAATTGATTCACAGTTCCACAGGCTGTACAAGAAGCATGGCTGGGAAGCCTCAGGAAATTTACAATCATGATGGAAGCTAAAGGGAAAGCATGCACATCTTACCATGGTGGAGCAGGAGAGAGAGAGAAAAAGGGAAGGGGGAGGTGCTACGCACTGTTAAACAACCAGATATCATGAGAACTTCCTCACTGTCACCAGAACAGCAAAAGAAAATCCACCCCCATGATCCAATCTCCTCTCCCCAGATTCCTTCCCTAACATTGGGGGTTATAATTCAACATGTGAGTTGAGTGAGGACACAGAGCCAAACCATATCCATCACCTTTGGGGTTAGGATTTCAACATATGAATTTTGAGGGGTACACCAGCATTCCAAATATAGCAGAGCCATTTTGCATTTAGCTTTCTTATGTATCCTGTCTCCACACTATTTCATATTTCAGGGAGCTGACCTCTGCAGGAAGCATTTTTCAGGCTTCTGCATCAGCTGTCATCTGGATGGGCTTGACCAATTCCCCTCACTAGAGTTTTGTTTCAAATTAAAGGGAGCTACAATATCATGACTCAAATAACAAAATACATTCTATCTTTTGCTTTTCTCTTTTTTGTTAAGATCAGACCATCCCCCAGCTCCCTCTTCCCTACCTTCCTGTATGAGAGGATATTTACATAGATCTATTTCAAATGGGCTGCCATTTAAGACTTGAATGCAGACTGTTGTTTTGGGACAAGCCTAGTTAGTGCCCTAGTTTCCTTCTCCATTGGTTACTGCATAAGCTCAAGTGTATCACATAAGCATGTTTTCAGAGTCTAAGGAGGTAACTCTTATACATAGGATAAAGTTTTAAAATCTTTAATGTGGTAGAGGTAACAACAAGTCCCAGAGGTGCAGTCCAGGGTGAAAACAGAAGATCAGGAAGCCACAAGAAAAGTATAGTGACTGACAGACTAAGAAAGCTTAGTGGGTTTAACAGAAACCGTGAAGATGAAACATACCACGAGTCCTGGATATTTTAAACTGGGTTAAGGACAGCAGAAATTAACCAAGATTCTAAAAGCTGATGAAACTAAGCCTTCTGATGTAAGTACTGGCTGAAGAATAGGCAGGGCAGTTTGAGAAAGACGGTAATGAACACTCTGGGAATTGCTTAGGATAATGTCAAATAATTTTGAAATAATTGAAATCTTTAGCTTTCATGAATTTATACACAACCAGTTTAGAGTAACACAAATAGGTGTGAAATTCAAACAACCGATTTATTAAGTACAAGATAAGCTACTTGTTTGAAATGTTGAGTATTTTGATAATTCTTAAAGTTCTCTCTACAAAGACTGAGAGAGCTGTGGCAATTTTTCCCTAAGGTAAAGACCTGCTGTTTTGCTCGTAATTGTAATCTTTGACTCCATGGAGGAAAGGTTAACTGCCTTGTGAATGATTTTCTTCCCCTTCCCAAATGAGCAGGCCAATTAGTTATATCTAAGCATTATGGGAAAAGCCCCTCATAAGGGAAAGTAAGTCCATTCTTTAAATTGTCATCTGAGTGAATGTAATTCATAATTGCACATTTATCTTTGATCATTTCTTAATTATGACTGCAGTTAAGTCCCATTCTATTTGATATGCTATATACATGTCTTATTATTTTTTACTTTTATTCTACATAATCTTTGCTTAGCTTCTTGCTGACCACAAAACTAAAATTAACCTATCTTTAGTCATCTTATACTTCTGTTTATCGTTTCTTTTGCTATTTGATATTTCATAAAACTTGATAAAATACTATATAGAGATGCATTACCAAATAACATGGGTTTTCATCAAATGACTTTTTTTTTTCTGAGAAATTAGGAATTCTAGAAGTAAAAGTTTTATAAGTCCTCAAGTTATTCCAGTGCTTATGGACCCTGAGGATTGAAAAATGTTAGGTTTAATTTATCCATTCATCCCCTTCTGGTCCCCCAAAATATTTAAATGACTTTTCAGCTTTATAAATGATTTAGTGCTTTGTGCCTTGTTGGGAGATTTACCTCCATCTAACAAAAAATTAGCACTTTTAGGGATACTGATTTTTGGCCTGGTAGAATCAGTGATGTTTCACTCGTTGTGGGATTTTTAGCACTTCATGTGACTCAGATTCAAAGTACTGATACTTACAGGCGGTACATGGATGTGTGTTAATAATAGACATAACTGGTATTACAGAGAAGAAGGGGCAACAATTTAAGCCACATAGACTCTGTTTATAATGATAAGAAATGAATTATTATACCACAACATTATAGATGACCTTAGGGCATAAATTTTTAAAATGTCCTGAAACTTACCAGCTACTGCAGATAACGTGATACAAGAAACCACTTGAAAACCGATGCACAAATGAATTAACTAAGTATGCTACCCTAGAGTAAAATCTTAGCCAGCTCTGCAGAGGTTCGCATTTACATGGCAGAATCATCTTCTGGAAAAGTATGTTTCTAGAATTTCCTACTTATTCATAAATATCTTGAAAGAATTTTGATGTAAAATTCTAATTACAATTGTCAATATTTACTATAGCACCTTTAAAAATCTACTTTTAAACTTTCATTATATGTGGTAGACAAATTTCCATTTGAGAGAATGAATCTAAATTACAGTTTAAACAAAATAAACTTTTTTATTTCTTATTTTTAAACTTTATTTATAGAAAAGTGTGAAAATCGTACATTGTTTCTGTGTGCCCTATCCTCAGTTTACCATTTTATTCACATTTTACATTAGTCTGGGCCATTTGTCATAATTAGGGAACTTCTGTTGAGACGTTATTGTTTATTAAAGTCCACACTTTATTTAAAATTTCTTTGATTTTTACCTAATGCTTTTTTTCTGTTCTTGAATCCCATCCAGGATGCCACATGATGGTTCATCCTCATTTTTTCTTAACTTTTCTTTGCTGTGGGAGTTTTGCATATTTTCCTTACTCTTAATGACCTTGACAATTGTTTCAAATGCTGGTCTGGTATTCTGTAGAACGTTTCCCAGTTGGAACTTGCATTTATTTTCTATTAGATTGGGATGAAAGAGATCAAGGTCAATTCTCATTGCTTCCTATCCAGGGTGGCTAGTAGCCACATGACTCATCACAGCTAATGTTAACCTTGGTCACCTGGTTGAGGCAGTGTTAGGTTTCTTCACTGTAAAGTTACTTTTTATCCCTTTTCAGTCTGTAGTCCTTGAAAGGAAGTCACCATGTACAGCACAGACATAAAGAGTAAGAAATTATATTCTCCCTCCTTGAGAATGAAGTATCTGGTGAAGTATACACATAAATTATTTGCAGTTCTCCTGCATGGGTGATTTGCTTTTTCCAGCCTCCCATGTTGTAATTTTTTTGTTTCGGACAAAGTCTTGTTCTGTCGCCCAGGCTGGAGTGCAGTGGTGTGATTTCGGCTCACTGCAACCTCTGCCTCCTGGGTTCAAGTGATTTTCCTGCCTCAGCCTCCAGAGTAGCTGAGGCAGGAAATGCATGCACCACCAGGCATGCACCACTATGCCTCAGTAGCTGAGGCAGGAAATGCACTACAGGCATGCACCACCATGCCTGACTAATTTTTTTTATAATTTTAGTAGAGATGGGGTTTTGCCATGTTGGCCAGGCTGGTCTCTAACGCCTGGTCTCAAGTGATCCTCCCGCCTTGGCCTCCCAAAGTGCTGGGATTACAGGCACGATCCGCCACGCCTAGCCCCATTTATGTATTTACTTCATCATTTATTTATATCAATATGGACTCATGGCTATTTATTTTACACTTTGAGTGATAATCCAATGCCACTTTACTTATTTGTTGCTCAAATTGTTTCAACTTTGGGCCAGATACAGTAGTTCATGTCTGTACTCGCAACAGTTTGGGAGGCTGAGGCGAGAGGACTGCTTGAGCCCAGGAGTTTAAAACCAATCTGGTCAACTGAGTAGGACTCTGTCTCTACAAAAAACTGAAAAATTACCCAGGTATGGTGGCATATGCCTGTAGTCCCAGCTACTTAGGAGGCTGAGGTAGAAATATTACTTGAGCCCAGGAGTTTGAGACTGCAGCGATCACACCACTGCACTTCAGCCTGGGTGATACAATGAAAACTGGTCTCTTAAAAAATAAAAAATAAAAATTTTGGCCATTGGGAGCTCTCTCAGTTATCTCTTATGTCCCTTTGATATGCCCAGCAATATGTGTGTGTGTGTGTGTGTGTGTGTGTGTGTGTCTGCGCACGTGCGTGCATGTGTATGTGTGTGTGAAGTGGAGTACTTCCTTACTTTTAGGCACTACAGTGTTTTCTCATCTCATCTATTTCTCATTTTGTATATTTCTTGTCCCAGTCCTAGAGTCAGCCATTTATCCAAGGAACTCTAGTTCCCTTTATTGAAGAATAAAATTGGTACTGTGTGAATAGAAACCAAGATCTAGGCATTAAGTGTGCTCATCCCTTCCAGCGTGTCATTTTTTTTTTAGGTCCTCTTACCTAACAGAGCAAAAAATATATGTGTGAATACTAATCTGTGTATGTACACAAATACATAAATATTGCCCCACATGTATTTACAGTCAGCTAAAAATGAATTCATACTGTGATAGTTAATATTGAGTGTCAACTTGATTGGATTTTAGGATACAAAGTATTGTTCCTGGGTTGTCTGCGAGGGTGTTGCCGAAAGAGATTAACATTTGAGTCAGTGGACTGGAAGAGACAGACCCACCCTCAATCTGGGTGGACACCATTTTATCAGCTACAAGCATAAAAGCAAGCATGGAAAGAGCAAACTTGCTGAGTCTTCTAGGCTCCATCTTTCTCCCATGCTGGATGCTTCCTGCCCTTGAATCACAGACTCCAAGTTCTTCAGCTTTTGGACTCTCGGACTTACATCAGTGGTTTTCCAGGGACTCTCAGGCCTTCGGCCACAGATTGAAGGCTGTACTTTCGGCTTCCCTACTTTTGAGGTTTTGGAACTCGGACCGGCGTCCTGCCTCCTCAGCTTGCATATGGCCTATCGCAGGACTTCAGCTTGTGATAGCGTAAGTCAATTCTCCTAATAAACTCCCCTTCATATATTCATCTATCCTATTAGTTCTGTCCTGTTAAAGAACCCTGACTAATACACATACTGATGTTAGAACTCATTTATTACCACGTGAATTGTCTGGTCTTCTCCTGTTACCTGTCTATAACCTCCCACTCCAACTGTGAGAAACCTGGCTCCCACAGTTGCCATTCCTTTACTTAATTGTTCACTTTCACTACACATGTATTATGGCTTCTGAATTGTTAATATGTACACTATGGGAAACAACTTTCACTCAGATACAGTGCTATGTACAATTCCTTTGTATTGGTTTTATGAATGATGATGCTGAAACTTTAGCTGAGGAGATTTCTAAGCAAAATGTTGAAAGTGCAGTGTGGTTTCTCCTTACTGCCTGTAGCAAAATGTGAAAGGAGAGAGAGAGATTGAAGGAATTACTAAGCAAAAAAGAACCAAAACTTGAAGATTTGGGAAATCCTAAGCCTATTCATATTGCAAACCATGAGAAAGAGTATTCAGGAGAGCACGTGAAGTTTATGGCTGACAATCACCTAATAAAGGGATTACCCATAATTTTAACCAGCCATCTCAGCAGAAGCCAGGAAGAGATGAGATTACACCAGAAGTCACTGGAATTTGAACTGAAGGGTATAGAGATGTTTAGAACTCATCTATTACCACCTGAATTGTGGTAATAATGAAGAAAGGTTTTCCAGTTTCTGGGAACTGAAACATGAGACAGTAAAGCCATCCAGTGATGACCATGCCTTATCTTTTACGAAAAGGGAAGACTAACCATGAAAGCTATTTAAAGATCATCAGAGTTGCCACTTCTAGCACAGGCCCATGGGTAAAGCTACTTCCTCCTTGATTTCAGAGGATGAACTCACCCCCTTGGTATCAGTAGACCAGGATACCCCTGTGAAGAGCTGAGGGAGTGAGGCCACTGCCTAGGGCCCTGAGGTGAAGCTGCCACCACAGTGGGCTTGGAGAACAAAGCATAAAGCCAAAAAGATTATTCTCAAGCCTTAACATTGAATGGAATTTGTTGTGCTGGGTTTTGGACTTGCTTTAAAACGTGTCACCCCTTTTTTCTTTCCTATTTTCTCCCTTTTGAAAGAAAAATGCCTATCCTATGATTGTCCCACCATTGTATTTTGGAAGCACATAACTTGTCTAGTTTCACAGGCTCACAGGTGGAAAGAAATTTTGCCTCAGGACAAAGCATCAGTCTCATTAAGTCTCCCTGTCTCTGATTATATGACATTTAGAGGAGACTCTGGTCTTGGAATGGGTGATGGAATAAGTTAGGAGTTTCACGGATGTAGGGGTGAAAGAAGTATATTTGGCATATGAGAAGGTCATAAATTTTGAGGGAGCCAGAGAGCAGAATTGTATGAACTGAATTATGTCATCCCTAAATTTATATGTTAAAGTCCTAACCCCCAATGTGATTGTATTTAAAGATAGGGCCTTTAGGAAACCAGTTAAGGTTAAAGGACATCATAACGGTACATCTCTAATCCAATAAAACTGATGTTTTTGTAAGAAAATAAAGAGAGACCAGAGAGGTCTCTTTCTCTACATTCCACCAGAGGAGAAAGGGCCATGTGAGAACACAGGGAGAGGCAGCAGTCTGCAAGCCAGGGGAGAGTTCTCATCAAAAGCTGAATTTGCTGATACCTTGATCATGGACTTCCAGCTTCCAGAATTGTGAGAAAACATATATATATTTTTTTGTTTAAGCCACCTAGTTTGTGGTATTTGATTATGGGAGCCCTAGCAGATGGATATTCTCATTATGAGGTAGAAACTACTGATTTATGACAAAAATAAATACGATTTGGGGTAAAACACTATCTTAGGCATAACTACCTTCTAAAGCACATATGAATTAAAAATGAAAACCATGTATGTAGAGGAAGTGGATATAATAGCTACATTAAAGCCTTTTAAAGGTTGATGTTTTAGGATAGCCTGAGTCATACTGATACCTACTTTAAACATGCTAAATGGGTTTATGTGCAATATATTCCCTTAAAATAGGATTTACTGTTAGGTAGTAGTTTAGTAAAATGTTTCTATATATGAAATGATTTAATTAATTCCAATGTGTTTCCTTTGGACTATGCAGATTAAATTATATATATGCATATATACATATATATACACACACACATATTTATATGTGTGGTGTGTGCATGTATATTAGACATGTGTGTATTAAATGAGTCTTTGCACATTGAGTTCAGTTTGACACACTAAAGGGTTTAATTTTTTATCCTATTTCATTGCTTAAAATTTAAAAATTGGATAACATTAAAATATAGGATAGCTGTATGACATCCAAATTAGGTGGAAGATTCTAACAAACTAAATTGCCAGTATTTTGTCATCTGAGAAAACTGAGCATTGTTTTAGATTATTCCAGTAGCGGAGTGCTGTGCATCGAGTGCCTGAGCAAAGGCAGCCACCCAACAGCAGTGGTGGTGAGCAGAAGAAAACCACAGACACTGGCAGTACCATGCTCCAGTAAGGAGTGAGTGAGTAAATGCCATTCTCTTTTTCCTTATACCTGTGATTTGCTCTGGGTGCCTCTGATTTGCCAAACTCATCTACAAGTTAGAGTGTAAGGAAGGAAGCCCACAGAGAAGATCCTCCTGGAGCATATCATGGTACAGAAGAGGGTAGAGAATGGATCCTAATTGACGGAGGGAAAATCAGTTAAAGGTTGTGAGCACTTTGTAGAACATTTGGAAAATGCCAGAAAGCATACAGAGGAAAAACCATTAAGGGTGGTTCTAAAAAGGCAAAGAAGCTGTCTAAACATTGTTAGATAGATTTTTTAAAATCATAAACATAGACTTGGATTTTATAAAAAAGATTCCTCAAAGCTACTATTTTGCCTATATTTTAAATCTGTGGCCTTGACTACTAAAGAGAGGGTTTACGTAATTATGTCTATGAATGCAGGTGTGAGAATCTGCTCAGCGTGGCTCAGAAGTTGACAATTAGCAGTAAATCAAAGGTTTCGGAGAGTCTAATGTTAACATCATCATTAAATTGAACAAGAAGATTACACTGATCAAATTTTTAAAAAGAATACTTAAAATGTTGAATCTGTCTTTTTCAACTAATTGCCAGCACTCAAATGATTTTACTACTGTGCTAAAATTCAGGATTAAGACTTAAAGTATCAAAGTAGCAGCTTATTTAAAAGAAACTGTGCTGTTTCTGTCCCATTTTCTTCATTTTGATCTCTTAAGTTTCAAATATCTTAGAACCTTTAGGAGGATACTCTTCAAAAATAACTCTGACAACACTCCTTTGGAAGCAAATGGGTACTGGGCTTGGTGTTTGAAGCCTTTCCCACAGGTCTTTAAAAACCAAGGGGCTGATTCTTCTATCATCGTTGTTATTGACATTGTTCGTTGAGTTCTAGACATGATGATAAGCTATAAAACAGAAATAAAGCATAATTAGTAGAAGAGGGAGACACAAATTATCACCCTTTCGCTGTACTATTCTGATTTTTACCAATGAGGAAATTGAACAACAGAGACATCAAGCAACTAAGACAAGTTGAATAGCCCACTAGCATAAATGCTGGGTTAATAGAGCTAAGATCAAGGAAAAATGGTGGCCATTGACATTTTGTGTGTAGTTTACAATATATAGAGATGATTGTCAGAAGAATAATTTAAAGGCAAGTCTTAAGGCATTCGTTCAGTTACTTTTCATTTAATGAACATTCTTTTTAGCGCCAACTTGTGCAAGAAGCCCCTGTGCTGTGCTCTGGGGAGGTCAAGCTGGTCTAGATAGATGTTTTCTTTCCCTGGTCTTGTGTTGTCTTCGTTTTAGCAGGGTTGCAGATGTTTAACCCAACTGCATTACCATTGTGATAAATACTTCCGGAAAGTAACACAGGGCGCTAAAAGAATTCAGGCAAGAGGGACTTGACTCTCTTCAATGAATCAGAGTTTGTTTGTTTGTTTGTTTTAAAGCCAAGCATAGGACCTTAATCATTTGGGGGAATACATGGTTTTCTGTTTTTGTATTTTTGCTTTATCCCTTTCAAATACCGAAAATGATACGATGTTGCATTTAGAAAAATTGGTGGTAAAGGCAAACAATTATACTGTAAGTTTTTAAACTGTCGTTGGGCAAAAAGAGTAAGAGAAAAAATTAATTAAAAGTAGACTGCAGATTTATGGTTTTTTGAGCAAATGGATATTTGCTTTTCTCATTATCAGCCCTCTGAGGACTCATCTCTTGAGCCACAAGTCTTACATAGCATGCAGGCTGCAGGGCTCGGATCACATGCTGAACCTTGGCATTACTGCACAAGCCATCAATGACAACACATTGACCTCAGATGACACTTCACAGCACACAGCACAAATCCCCCTTCAGCTTCTGCTGGTGATGCTCTTTGGGAAAGAGGTGGACTTGTCTGAGAAATCAGATAGGATGGATGGCAGTTTGCTCAGATTCCAACTGCTTGAACGCTGTCGCTGAGGTCACATGTTTGGAAGCTTAATCAAAGACATACTGGCCAAATCTGAAAACAATCCAGAATAAATCCGTATGCCATGGCACCAAAGTGTCCCTTACTCTCCTGATACGGAAAAAGAAATGCTACTAATGTGGATATCAAGATTTAGATACCTGCCAGCATTTGTTAAAACACACTGCAAAATTTATAGTGAATACTATCATGCTGTGAAGCAGCCATTCAGCAAAGTGCTAGTGGCATGCTCTTTTTTGAAAACATTTCAATAGCAGCTTCCCCCTACCCCCAAAAAAACCTTCACGTCAATGAGAGAAAAATGTGAGTTTCAGAAAATATAATATTTATGCACTTGATTTGTTTAAATATCTGAATAGCTAAATTTGACAGAGCTGGCCAATTGATTTATGTAAGTCACTAGATGGCAGTACCAACTAGTTAGTATGATATTATAGTTCAGACTTAAATGCTTTTTCAATATCAAAGCAAAAAAGGATAATAGGAAACAAAGTTAATTCAGTACACTCTGTCATCGAGAAACAGTCTTTTACTTAGCATGGAGAGACAGTCTTCTAGAGGTAATACTGTCACCATGACAAGGTCTCAGAGTTATGGAAGTGCTAGAAATTTCCAAATGTGCTCCAATAAGTCTTGGCAGACAGAAAAATATTTTTTATTTCTTTGATGTGTTATGGTTTATAATGGGCTTTCAGAAACATTTTTTCTCTTTTAATTTTCACATCAGCCTTGGGATTTAGGTAAGGTTGGTAAGATTATCTTCATTTTACCAAAAGGTTACATTCTCTTGAAGTCAGTGGTTCTAAGATACTAAGAGCTGTTTGGGAAATAGAGGCAATTTTGGTTGCCATAGTGACACAGTAGGGGTGGGTAGATTCCCAGCACATAGTGGGTGGGTGCCAGGTATGAGAGACGTCTCCAATGTGCAGGAAAATCCCACACAATAAGCTTAACCCACGTTAAACATGACTTTTGAAGTCTTCCCAGACATGTTTATGATCTATAAGGCTTTTATAATTACTAAACTTTAGAATCAAACTCAATTTTATATGTAAAGTAATCGTGCAATTTAAATACATAATAACTTTTCCAGGAATTTAACTGCCATGTAAATTTGAAGTAACTCGCACTTTGTCTTTCTAAACTCTTGCAAATTTTTTGTTCATTCTGAAAATCACATTGCCAGACCCAGCACCTTGTTATCCCAATCACCAGTACAAGTCACCTGTATCAGTGTACGTTATGGCTGACCAATTCTTAGTGATGCTTTGAGGTAAGCATCTGACCCCTTAATATGACTTCTAGTGTTCATATCAAAATAGATACTATTTTACTCTGAATTGCCTAATTTAATATTTTTATTTAGATTACAATTAGGGTATGACATTGATTTATTGAAATAATGACTTTAAGAAGGATTAATAATGACTCTATGAATTCTAGGATAATGAAGGGAGACCTTAAAAAATACTTGTTTAAAAGGCAATTAAAGGTTTAGTGAAGTAAATAACTGTTGACTTAGAATATATGTTTAGGTAATTTCATGTAATGATTGTATATTATACCTCCAGGCTATTTCATTGTGGTATCGGAGCCCCTAGAGCTCCTGGTGACATATAAAGAATTCAGGTACACTCTGTGTCTTTCTTGACAAAAACTCCACTGCTCTGTCTTTTCCTTCTCCATTGCATTTAGAATGTGATTTGCATTTCATCATGGAAGGAACCGTTTAAATATTTTTGTGACCTAGAAAAATAACAGTTAGTTTTCCAAAATGCAGCCCTCTTCTAATTGAGAAATATCTATCAAAAGAAGCTGGCTGTATCTATTTTCTCCTGAACCACATCAAGTCAGCTCAATAGTTATTGAATGCCTATAGTGAGCCAGGTTCATTTTGGGTGCTAGTGATGAGAAGGTGAATGGGAGGCCTTTGAGCAGCCCGTGATCCTGCCAAGAAAAGAGGCAGGAAAAAATCAGACAGTAACACAATGAGGTAAGTGCAATATATTAACAGTGAGCAAAATGCTAGGGAACACAGAGGCCAGAGCGATTAATTCTGCCTAGCGGGGAAGCCTCACTGAACTGCCAACATAAAAGAGATGGAAATAAAAATCTATGCTCTGATTTTTCTGAAGGCCTTTCATTCTGCCTTCAGGAAATACAGGGAAAGGCAATGCTCAGAAAACAAATACTATTAGACTTAAACAAAGACATCTAGTGGCTTATGGAGTAAGAATCAGCCAGTTTGGAAATTGCCTCTAGGTAATTAAATACACATTGGAAACTATATTAACTAACTGTAATGGAACCTGTGACTTGAAATCATTAGCGATTTCTCAGAGAGTAGATGTCTGCATCACATTCATAATATTGAACCAAATACAACCTGTGCCATCAGGTCCAGATCTATAAGCCTAGATTAGTGGTATGCTGGTGCATATTTAATAACTGGATCCTTTATAAACAAAATCCTTGATTAGTAGCATTTGACAATTTCTGTGGTCTAGATAATTTCACGGTCGATTTCAAGTTACTACCATGATGTTATTAAATGCAGAGTTAGGAAGCGTTGTTCACAATTGGCTCTCATAAATCAGCACAAACAGGTCTGAGCTGGTAAGAGTTCTAGAACCGAGTACTTATGGCATAAAAGAAAGCACTCAATCAGAAATTCTAATTCTAACCTTGTCACTAACTGTGAATAAACTTTTGTCATCAGCAATTTGTGTTAAGGCAGTCACTTAACTCTGACATCTTAGTTTGCTTAGAATTTATTGACCACTTTACAGTAGAGGGTATGTCAAATACTTTACCCACATTGCTTTGTAACCCCCTTACAGTTCTGGTGTGATTATGCCCATTTTACAGATGACAAACCGAAGCTGATAGTCTTTTTTTTTTTTTTTTCAGCCAACCAATATTTTATTTAAACCTGTGAAATGCTATGCAATTGCTGAGGAGTGATTTATTTCCAATGATGCGGTCACTTTTAAAACAGGTGTAATATGATACTGAGAAAAATGTATGTTTTGTGG
>CAUYLG010000110.1:0-50832 GCA_963573385.1 Cacajao melanocephalus | reverse complement strand
GTGGCTCCTCCGCCGGGAATCTCCTAGTCTGTGGGCAACAAAAATTCGTCTGAAAGTGCGGCGTCCACTCGCTCTCTGCGCTTTCACTGGGAGCTACAATCCTGAGCTGTTGTTAATCGGCCATCTTGGATCTCTCCTAATTCAGTCCTGCCAGGAGTGGAGAATTTAATGGGCAAGAAATAAGGAAGAGGCTTTCCTGTACAGAGACAGAGGGAGGGGAGCTCCAAGCCAAAAAGGGAACCCCAAGTGTGGCAAAAAGCAGCCAGTTATATGAGGAGGCTGGATGAGGCAGTGTCTGATTTGCAAAGAACTCAGGGGATTGGTTTGACCAGGTATGTCATTCAAGTAGCTCGCAAGAAAACCGACCCTCCCACCCTGCCCTTTTAATATGCAAATGCAGGGCACATGATGTTCTACATCTGTGGGCATATGTGGGGGTAGCCATGTTGCCAGGCACATGTGGAGACAAGAAGAAGGTGGGAATCAATGTGTTTGGGTAGACCCAGTTTCTAAGGGCTAGAATTTGCATTTCTGCTAGGCGTAAATGTTTCTGGAGCTGCTTTAAAAGAAAAGGAAAACTTCCCAAGGACCCCTTTTCCTCTCTATCTTCCTAAAATAATTGTTTAGTAACCCCTATAACATTTGCCCCATGAGGAAATGTCACCATAATTGTTGTTAGGGGGTTTTGGGAAATGACTCTTTCTGGGGAACAGCAACCAGGGCTCCTCCTGGTGTCGATCTAAGCGTCCTTGGAAGAATGGCCTGTCCATGCATGGTTTGGTTTGCAGCACCATTTGGAGTTTGACTGCTTCTAGGCAAGAGGAAACAATTCGAGATACAGTATTGAGTATACAAGGTGCAAATATTAATACAAGACATAAGCAAGAAGGGGCTTAATAAAGGGGTTAACCAGTTCCATAAAGAAGACTGGAATTCATTAAAGAGGGATTGTAGCCATCTGGGGCTGAAGGCTGCATTTTCCCTTAGTCTGTCAATAATTTTGATTCGATCTTTAAGTACCTGTAGATTTTCCTGTACTTTACTAGAGATGTTAATTCAGAAGCAGCCACCTTTCATTTAAAAGTGCACAGGTACCTTCTACCTCAGATGTAAGGACATTTAAGTTCCGTCTATTCTGTGCTACTATTGAGGCTAAAGAGTCTATACATTGTTGTTGTAAAGAGTCTATACATGTGCCTCTGTGGCCCCTATAGTTGCCTTTCATCCTCGTTGCATCATAAGATAGATATTAAGCATTGATTTTTTAAAGAGAGGGATGCCCATAAACCAGAATATACCTCTGACTGTAGAATTTCCCATCCATGGTTTTCTTTAAGATGGGATTGTTATGTGGATGCCCTTTGCAGTCTTCCCTTTCAGTTAAATCTGCATATGAGGGCACAGAAATGATAGATCTCTTTGTCCAGCGTATGTGAGATAGTGCAGTTTTTAGAAAACAGCCTAAGTTAGGGATGTTCCATGATGATGCTGTCATCTCAGTAGAATTTAAAAATAGTAAGTCAGAAACTACTGCGACGATAGTACAAGTTCCCTTCTAATGTTTTGTGAGGATTAAGTGTATCCAAGAGCCATCCTGTTCCTTGAAGGGACGGTTCTAAGTTGTGGCTTGTGAGAGACACCAGCAGATTTTTCTGATACCTTAGAAGTTTCCCTTCTTTATGTATAATAGGGGCATCCTTGGGATAGGAATAACCATATTTAGGGTAGTCCTTTATGATGCCATTTGGAATTTGACATGCCAAGTGAGAAGAGTCTGCCTGACAAATGGAGTTTTGAAAAATTAGAGACAGAACATGCCCTGGCCAGTATCTCAAATGATCCTTGTGGCAAGCGCTGTCATTCCAGATGTCTCCATTTCACCCATAGATCTGTAAGCTGCTGCTGTTAGCAAATGTTATACAAGGGTCTCAAGTTCCATGAGGGGGCATGTTTGGAAAGGCCCATGTGTTACATTTTACATTATGGTCAAGATGGTTATTTACAGCATGCCACTCTCATTGGGAGGAGAGACTGGATCCTGAAAGCCCCCAACTAGAGCTTCTGATCCTTTTAGATCACACTTGTTGCACTCTCCTCCCCAAATTTTTGAACTATCAGCAATGACAAGTGTGATGTTACCATATCTAAGGTCTTCCAAGTGTGGTCCTTTCCCGCTACTTTTAAAGCAGAGGGAGACATTTGCTATTACTTGGTCAACTTTTCCCAGCCTGAGTGTGAAGCTTATCTTTGGGGAGAGTGTTCTTTGTCACTGAGGGCGGAGTGTTCTCCTGAGGGGAGTTAGTCACCCAGCTGAAAGTGCTCCCATATAATGTCCCATTTATGCCTGATACATCTTTAAGGTTTAAAGGTAAAGCCAACAAAGGGAACCTTGGGACAATGAGTTCTGGGTCACTGTAAGGTTCCTCAGTGTCGTTGAACTGAGTGAACCACTTAGGACAGATCCAACAATTAATCTTGTACAAATGGGTCATGGCAGATATTGTAGGAGCTAAAGAGTGTGATGTATTACTAAGTCTGTTAAAAAGTCCTAATAGACTTAGTGATAGTAAAACACTCATGTTTATTTTCTGTTAGTAACCATTATTCCTGCTATGAGGATAATAAGCAAAATGCCACAGTAACTGAGATTCTCTCTCTGACATTCCACTGTGAGGGTGCTACTGTATATAGTCCTACTGCAAATAGTAGAGTATAACAATTCCTGCCAGAGTGGCATAGTAAATAATTTCCATGAAAAGGAAGTTTTAATATTTGGCTCAAGAGGAGAGGTAGAAATGGCAAAAAGTATTTGGTAAGGTAGGGATGAGACTGAATAAGATGAGTAGTTCTCAGTCAGTTACTTTTGTGATTTTCAGCTTAAGATCTCCTATTTCTTCACATTGATATTTGGGTCGTTCCTTTGGGCTGTCAGGGGTTGCTCCCTTAGCTCTCCGGGCTTTGACTCAAGTGTGTTGTATCCAGGAGTCGATTCTTGTAACTTTTATTGCTGAAGGAGTTGAAAAAAGAACAGTGTGAGGCCCTTTCCAGCTTGGGCTTAGGGAGGGAGAAAAGGGAGGGAGAGCCTTCACCAGTACCAAATCTCCTGGGTTAATAGAGGCAGTCCAATTTCCTGGGGTTGGGCTTTCACTGTGCTAATTCCTGTTGGAAGTGAGCCAGAGAGATTACATGCTTAACTAGCTCAGAGGTTTCTCAATTTAATAGAAAATCATTGGTAAGGAAAGGCCATCCATATAGCATCTTAAAAGGGCTAAGACCTAATTTTGAAGGGGGTATTTTTTATTTGTAGTAAGGCCATAGGAAGAAGAGTGACCCAAGGAAGGTGAGTTTCTGGGGATAATTTTCTGAGGTGTCTCTTGATAGGTAACCCACTGGCTGTTGAGCTGGTCCTTAGGCCTGTGTTAAAACTTCCAGGGCTATCCCCTTCCTTTTTGATACATACTGATTGAAGGCCTTCCCTACAGGAAGGCTGAGAGCGGGTTGAAGGCTTTTTGAGCTTCAGGTTCCAAGGTGAAAAGATGAGTTTTAGTTCCCTGAGGTTTTTTTTTGTTTTGTTTTGTTTTTTTGTTTTTTTTTTTAAATGAGGTTATATAATGAACGGGCTATTTCACCGTATGCAGGTATCCACAGTTTACAAAATCTTGTAATACTCCAAAATTCTCTTAGTTGCCTGAGGGTTTTGGGGAGGGAGAAGGAGGAGATAGGCTTAACTTTCTCCCTCATGCGCTGGTCTTCTCAGGCAACACTAAGTCTAGGTACTTCACTGAGGTTTTGCAGAGCTGGGCCTTGGGTTTTGAAACCTTATATCCTCTGCTAGTTAAGAAGCTGAGAAGAGCTTCAGTGTCTTCCTGAGAAGCTTCCTCAGTTGGGGCACAGAGCACTATATCATCCACATACTGCAAGACCCTAACTTCAGGATAAGTGAACTCAGAGAGGTCTTGTGACAGTGCCTGTCCAAACAGATGAGAACTATCTCAAAATCCCTGAGGCAACATCATCCATGTTAACTGTGTGGCCTGACCAGAGGGATCTTCAAAGGCAAACAGGTATTGGGAGTCAGGATGTTACAGTATGCAGGAAAAGGCATCTTTTAAAGCTCAGACTGTAAATCACTTAGTTCTCTCAGGTATTTGAGTTAACAGGGTATAAGGATTAGGTACCACTGGATGGATTGGAACTACAGCTTTATTAATGAGGGGAAGGTCCTGAACTAGTCTCCATTTCCCACTGGGTTTCTGCACTCCTAATATTGGGGTGTTGCAGGGGTTATTACAGGGTTCGAGGAGGCCCTGCATCTTTAGGTTATTAATAATGGCTTTGCTGGGCGCGGTGGCTCACGTTTGTGATCCCAGCACTTTGGGAGGCTGAGGCGGGTGGATCACGAGATCAGGAGTTCGAGACCAGCCTGACCAACATGGTGAAACCCCGTCTCTACTAAAAATACAAAAAATACGAAAAATTAGCTGGGCATGGTGGCAGGTGCCAGTTACTTAGGAGACTGAGGCAGGAGAATCACTTGAATCTGGGAGGCCGAGGTTGCAGTGAGCCGAGATTACATCATTGCACTCCAGCGTGGGTGGCAGAGTGAGACTCCGTATCAAAAATAAGTAAATAAAAATAATGGCTTCTAGCCCTTTCCTAGCCTCTGGCCTTAAGGGATACTGTCTCTGGTTAGGAAAAGAAGTGGGATCCTTAAGATAGATTTTGACTGGCCTAGTGGTTACAGCTCGACCTATTCTTTCTTGAGTTGCTCACACTTCAGGATTAGTGTTAGCTTCCATCAGAGGGTGACAAAGAGTTTGTCCTGGGGCTATAAGGATGCTGGCCACCATGAGAGCTAGAATATCTCTACCTAATAAAGGAGTGGGACTTGTAGGCATGATTAGAAAGCCATGTGTGAACTGTAAGCCCCCACCTGCAGCTAAGGGTTAAAAGTAAATATCGAGTTACAGTTTTTCCTGAGATGCCCCTTATAGTCATGCTGTAGTGTGATGTTGATCACGTTGGGGTCGCCACCTGTCAGGGTCCGTCCTATAGACTCCAGCTGCTTGACAGATAAATAAATGGACTCACACACAGAATACGGTGAACCAGTGGGCCGAGGGGTTGTGAGCCTCTCTATTCTCAGGAGGTTTTCTAGGGTGCTCTCTGGTCCTATAGCTTGCTTCTGTAGAGCTTCCTTCTAATGTTGGGAGATGCTTGTATAATAAACTTGCCCTTCAGGATGAGCTATCCCTTGACTGAATCAGGGGATAAAGAAGTATGTTTTATTAGTGCCTCTCAGCCTTTTCATAAAGGCTGTGGGATTCCTGTCTGGTCTTTGGTCTATCGTGGACAGTTTAGAGTAATTGAGAGGTTTGGCCCTGGTCTTCCATAGGCCTTCTACATTATAAAAAGTGCTTCTTTTTACATTCATCTCCTGAGTTATTGGGATTCCAATCAGGGTTGTCTACTGGGACTGCTCCCTTCTCAGTGGGAATGGAGTTTCCACCTCTTCCTCACCTTCTCTCTCTCCTCTTTTTCTCCTGGGTCTGTTATAGGAGGCGTGTTGCTCATCTCTGTATTTTTCTGCTGCCTGCAGAACTGCCTGCTTTTCAGCTGCAGTGAGGGTCTGACTTAGTAGCAACATAACATCCCTCCATGTGAGATCAAACACCTGAGTTAAATTTTGGAAAATTTTTATATACCTGTCGGGGTCATCAGAAAATTGGCCTAAGTCTCCTTTTATTTGCTTAAGGTCCTATAATGAGAAAAGAATGTGAACCTTCATGGCACCACTTCCATCAGGCATTTCCTGCAGAGGTAAGAGTGAAATGGGGAGAGTAGGATATACTGGAGCTGGTGGAGCTGGAGGAGCTCATGGTATGATTGCAAGGGGACTGGAAGGGTTGGGACATTCAATAGCTTTTTTGGACTGCTCCTCTGGAACCTGCTTTAGCTTTGGGGGACTATTTCCTATGGGTTTGCCTGACGTGGCTGCTAAAAAAACTGGGTCGATTATACAGAACTTGTAAAGGTCTGGGTTGTCTTGCAGAGCAAAGAAAGCCTGTACATAGGCAACCTCAGTCCATTTGCCCTTCTGTTTGCAGAAAAGTTTTAATTGTTGGATAATATTAAAATCAAGGCTCCCCCAGCAGGCCAGATTTGCCTGTCCCCAAGATAGTAAGAAGGCCATGCTCTTGTGCAATAGAATATAAGGTGCTTTTTCTTCAAAGTCTCAGGGTTGAAGGAGTCCCAGTGTTTTTGAAATATACCCTAGGGGAGTGCATGTTGAAGATGATCTGTAACCCATCTAGAAAGAGAAGTGAGAATAAATGTTCTTCAGTCTCCTTTCTTTTGATATGCGATCCAGGATGGAGAAGAAAACAGTAGGGGGTGTCCCCCCAATTAATCTCTCCCTGGTTCCTGGATCCTGGCACCCGTGTAAATGTGCTGCCCATGACTGCGGGCATGACCCTCCAAGCCATGGCACCAGAGAAATTGGACTTTTGGGCCTAGTCACGCTTCCCCAAGCAGCTTTAGTCCTCTGCCTTTTATTTCCATTTGACCTCCTAGACTTGTGTGACCTGTGTGCCTCCCTAAAAAAATGGATCTCAAGAAAAACTACACAATTGAGCAAGGCTCCTTTAAGGGACCGGGCATGCTAGATTGAACTCCATATCCTGCTATTATGGCCTGTGCTAAAGCATTTACCCTTAGGAAAATGGTTCCAGTTAACTTCTGGATTTAAAGCCCCTTATTAATTAAGTACTGTCTTAGTAAGAGACAGAATAAGTGCCTTAAAGGAAGTCAGTGGCCATTTTCCTGCTGATGGGACAATATCGAGACTAAAATTTGGCTGTGGAAGACATCTTACTCCTAACTGCTAAAGGCAAAACTTTCCTGTTCCCAGAGGAGGCCTAGAGTCTGATTTCTAATGGTGCAAAAGGAAGCTGCGGTGTTACTGTGAAAAAAAGAAAAAGTCCTTCATGTAGAAGATTTCTATTTCCACTAGGTGGTGCTGTTGGCTTAGAAATACTGTGTGTTCGCCTGCGACGTGGTAGCAAGAAACCTCAACACGGGAAAGGAACTCTGTTCCTTGGAGACTGCAATGGCATTTTCCTGATCTTGCCTAGAAGGATAACTTTCCTAGGCTCTAAAAATCCCTGCACATTTCACACAGAGAAAGAGTATGAGACCGCGGATAGAGAAGGAAGGAGAGTTTTGCCACAGGATTGCTGAGGATTCTCTGCCAACACCTGGAATGGGCTGTGGGAGGCTGGGTTCAGTCCAGAGGCCTTTGAATCACACCAGGGTGTATCCTGGCCAGAAATTCTCAGTTACCTCAGGACTTTCCCAGCCTCGCGTGATGGCAAGATCTCTCTGTGAAAAGAAGCTGGTTTAAAACATGGCATGCATTCCCAATGATCCCGGGGTATTGGGAGGTTCTCCATGTTTCCACCAGCAAGTCTCACATCCAGGTCTTTAGTATGGCAGCCAATGCTAAGCGATTGTACCCGTCTGATGGATGCCCACTGATTTATTTGATTTTATTTTAAAATAGAGGCCAAGAGCACCTTGGAATGATGGAACAGATTTTAAGCTCGCTCCCATACTTACCACTCTGACAAATGCTGTACCTTGGATTCCTGGCCAGTGCACCAAAATGATGTGGCTCCGATGAGTGAAGGACACCAGGGTCCTTGTCTCGCGCCAGTTTGAATAAAACAACACAGACACATGTGGAGTGGTTTTAGGGAGCAGATAATTTAATAGGCAAGAAAGAAGGAAGAGGCTCCCCCTGTACAGAGATAGAGGAGGTTGGTGGGGGGCGCTCCAAGATGCAAGAGGGAACCACAAGTGTGGTGAAAAACAGCCAGTTATATGAGGAGGCTGGAGGAGGTGATGTCTTACTGACACTGGGCCCAGGGGATTGGTTTGACAAGGTATGTCATTCAAGTAGCCAGTGAAAAAGGCTAGGCCCTCCCATCCTAGCCTTTTAATACGCAAATTCAGAGCAATGATGTTCTACATATGTGGGGATATGTGAGGTGGCCATGTTGCCAGGCACATGTGGGGACAAGAAGAAGATGGTGGGAATCCCCATGTTTGGGTGGACCCAGTTTCTAATGGCCGGTATTTGCATATCAAATCTTGCCAGCCTGGCTGTAAGAGCCAGGGCTTTTCTGCTAGACAAGAAACATTTTTGGAGCTGCTTTAAAATTTAAAAAAAAGTTCCCAAGGACCCCTTTTCCTATCTGCTTAAAATAATTTTTTAATGAGCCTTGTAACATAATGATTACTAGAAAGCAATTTATTCATGTATCTTAAAATTATAATCAAATAATAGAAAATTTATGTATTGGGTCTTTGATATTAATATTCTTGAAGCCACAGAAGTCATGGAAAAGACTGTATTTGCCACCCTAGGCATTTCATTTAAAAAAATCAGTTTCTTTTGTCTCAGGATGAAGTAGTCTAAGTTTCAGAGCAGATATATCCTCATTATCCTCAGTGAAATGGTGATGTTTACTTCATTTTTAATGTATAAATAGAGTCCATGTCACATTTATCACTCCTTGGCATTCTCTTCAAGGATCTGATGCCAGAATGGCCATGGAAGTCAAACACTTCTCATACAAGAAAATGGAGCAAAAAGCATCTATGAATTTATGGTAATGGTTGGATGGAAGTGTTTACTTTTTGTAGCAGCTATTGTCAATGTTCCAATCATCTCTGATGTGATTTGGTAGATAATTAGATGTGTGTCCTTAGACCAAGAAACTGCAAAGGCATAGAAGAAAGACAATCACACTCTGGTGATCAAAATGAAAAGCTTCTTTAGGGACATTGTATCATTACTCAGATAATCATTTTAGAGCCTTATAAGAGGTGTCTGGATGGGGTTTGGGGAACATAATTAGATCAATTCTCTTAAAACTGTTTAAAATGATTTCTCTCTTTCTATAAGTTATTATATTACTAATTAATTTATTTACTCTCTCAATTTTGTGCGGTTTGAATCTTAAGGCAGAAAAGAGTTGTCTCATCTACCTGTATCTGTTGTGATAACACAAACACTGGAATTATAAAATTAGACTCTCTTGAATTCTAGCTCATAACCAGCCCCAAACTTGACTCAGAATTCAAAGGATCAGGCAAACACCAGGCACAAATAAAAGTCTTTTCTTGGAGAAGTCTGAGATCATTTGGCACAGATATCCAAAATAACCCTATTCTCAACAAGCTTCTTTATAAGCAATATGTGCAGAGACATTGTTCAAACAAAAGGAATAATTCCAGTTATGCAACACCTCTTCTTCATATCTTATTGTTTGTATAAGCATCTCTTATTTTCCCACATCATCCATAAATCTGTGAATTCTAAGTTTATTTGTAGTAAAAACCTATACAGTCAAGATGTGTGCTCCTAAAAACAATATATAGGTTTGGACTCTCCATTATCTTTCCATTCCTAGTAAATTCTTAGTGTGTTTACTGGAAAATTTGGTCATTCTCATGTCTGCAGGGAAGGGTTAACTCAGTAAGTCTGGGTTGCAGGCACATCCCTTGGCTGGCTTCCGGGAGATGAGCTCTAAGTCCTCAGCATAATATGCTGGATAAGAGTGGTTTGTATACCTGCAGCCTTGGCTATGCTGTACCAGTTTGACCAGGTAGTTTATGCTAACAATATGATCTATGGTGAATGCCTGTTTTTGCTTAGGGCGGGGTTATGGTGGGGGTGGATTCTGAGTAGATGATTAAAAACCCTGGGCACCAGGACTCAGATAAACTTCCCTGGTTGGCAACACTTTGCACAAGTTGTCCTACATCACTGCTGGGAGAATTAAGTGCATCTGTGTGACTCCACTGGGTGAAGACACCTGGAACTTGTTCCTGGTTCTGCCTGAACATCACCTTCTGTGACTTTTCCCTATGTTGAATTTAATCTGTAGCCTTTCACTCTAAGGAATCATAACCATGAGATAACATCTTCTGAGTCCTATGAGTCTTTCTAGCAAATAATTAAACATGATGGTGATGGTTCTGGGGACTTGCAACACAGCATGTTTACCGAGAGATTCATTTGAGGTTTTTCTTTCCTTTCTGATAGAGAAAAGTTCACACCTGCTGTTCGCCTTTTCCTTCCCACCATGTAGTGTGGAGCTATGAACCTGTGTGATGATGTCCTTCTACCCCTTTTTACTGATACTCACCCTGTCTCTGGGGCCTTAAACCTTCACTAATAACCCTGTGGAAAGAAATAACTCTATGGAAAGTATGGACACCTATTTCAATAGGTCTCCAGTTATAGTACCCGGAATATTAAACTCTTTCTAAAACCCAAGTTACTTTTTTCAGTGATTTGACCTATTTTGTTTTTCAGAAAATGCTTATTAAAATATTATGTAGTAGTGGGTACATGTCCAGAGGCTGGCAGAGGACTGTTGAAAACAAAAGATAAATTCTAAATAGTAATGTCTAAATTCTTCAAAGTATAAATGGTAGAATTGGCTTTGGTAGACCATTTCTCCTTTGTAATATATTGTTATAATATCCTGAGACATACTCAGCATAAATATCTGCCCAGTCATTAAATTAGTCACCAGCACCTCTCTTTGGGGACTGCCTACAATGGAAGGATATGTCCTTCAGTGGAGTATTCTTATATTTCCAGGGGTAGCAAGAGATACTTGAATTTCTCATTAGAATGTCTTTTTCAGATGTCTAGTTTAACCTGGCAACCTAGTAAAAATAGCAACATTATCTGGATCGCTAAGGGATGGTTCAGAGTAGATTATATTAGTGGTTATTTTGGTATTAGGTTTGTGGTACTATCACTTTTTATACAGATGCTATTAATTAATTAAATTAAATTAAATTAAATTAAAATTTTTAATTTTAGTAGAGACAGGGTTTACCATGTTGGCCAGGCTGGTCTCGAACTCCTGACCTCGTGATCTGCCTGCCTCCGCCTCCCAAAGTGCTGGAATTACAGGCGTGAACCACTATGCCTGGCCAATTTTAATGTAGGGAAAGTCATTTTAGACATGGATGAATCAGTTAATAACTTAATTTTATCTAAGTGTTTTGCAAATTAGGTCAGCAAGAGTTCACTATATAATTGCTAAAATAGTCTCTTTAATTTCTAAAGCATATTTATATTTTATTGGAAATATGATTTATGTGCATTATATTCAACTAATAATTATAATTTAATGTCTCAGTAAATATTTAACCCAATGTATACGTGTCTCTTGAACTTTTATTGCACAAACATAAAAGCTTTGTTTGTGGAGAGTAAAAGCAAATTTCATAGTAAACCTCAATATATATTTGACAGGTGTTGACCTCATAGTTCTAGAGTAGAAACCAACTGGGTATGATGCATGAGAGTCAGTAGACCTACCTTATGATCATTATGCTAATTCATTGGTTGTATATTCCAAATATCAGAAGGAGGTATACAGTAGGATTATGCCATGCTAGAAATATTGGATGAATGTGTGTGAATCTTATGAAGAAATCATTGATATTCTCATACACATGAAGTTTCTTCGCAGTCTCACTTTCCACCTGTATGGGAACTATTCCCAAATCTGTTTTCAGCACTTGCCTGAGCCCTAATCTCCAATTTCACATTCTTTTCAAAAGTCTCCAAATTCTCTCCTACCTACCTTGTTTTTTTAGCCCCATCATTCCTTTTACCTTCCAAAATGCTCAGTGACCAGTTCCTGTTAATATTTTCTTCATGGTGTCTCTCCTTCCTGTTCCTTGCTGTGTATTTTTTAAACTATATCCTTTTCCTCATCAGGGCTTGCAGCCACCCTTCTTCCTCTGTGGCACATCCGCTGTTTCAGAATCCCTCCTGTTTTGCACATCTTGAGCTTTGCACATGTTCTTCTCTGCTTTGAATGCCCTCTTCAGCATCCACCATTGGGTCACACCCAGCCATTCTTCACACTCAGTTGGGAGGACTCCTCTGGAAATCCTCTCTCCACACAGGGCTTTGAGGACAACTGTTGTCTTCAAGGCTCTGGAAGTGCACTGGGAACAGGACAGGATCGTTCTCCTTGAAACTCTTATGCCTATGAGACGCTAGTTACAGTGTGCTGTCGTTATTACAGGTTGTCCCCTTACACAGCTCCCTGGTTCCTCTCCACTGCACCTGTTCTACAAGAGCAAACAGAACACTTTTTCCTACAAAAACATTTTTGTATCTCAACCATTTGGTGGCACATGACAGGCTACCATACCATTGCAAAAGCCATGTCTTAGCCAGGCTTTGAGGGACTCCCAGTTCCTGCTCCTCCTCCTCACATTCCCATTGTTACCAATGAGGCAGTTTTCTTCCTGTTTTTGCACATTATATAACACACCCAGCTTCTTGGTGTGCTTTTGCCATTCAGAACACTTAAAATGCCCTTTCCCTTTGTCATAGCATCTGAAAAGCTTTGCAGATTTTCTCATTATCCTGGAAGACTTCTTCAAGTAACCTTAGCCCCAAACTAATCAGTCCCTCCCTCTGCAGCCTGTAGCTAAGTTTATATTACATTATTCTGTCCATGTTGATATTTTGCTTTGTCATATAAATCCTTTATTTTTGTTTTGAGACAGAGTCTTGCTCTGTCACCCAGGCTGGAGTGCAGTGGTGCAATCTCAGTTCACTTCAACCCCGCCTCTGGGGTTCAAGCAATTCTCCTGCCTCAGCCTCCTGAGTAGCTGGGACTACAGGCACACACCACGTCACCCGGCTAATTTTTGTATTTTTAGTAGAGACGAGGTTTCACGATGTTAGCCAGGATGGTCTCGATTTCCTGACATTGTGATCTGCCTGCCTCGGCCTCTCAGTGCTGGGATTACAGGCATGAGCCACTGTGCCAGGCCTATCATATAAATCTTTAGGGCAAAACCAGTATGTTCCTTTTTTTTTTTTTGCTTTTATCAATATTTACTTCTTACAGTGATCTTTCTTGTCTAGAAAGTACCTAGTATAAATTGCTAACAAAATGTTACAGCTCCCTAAGTCTTAAAAAATCCTTAATCAAATTTTCTTTTTCAAGGCTTCTTGTACTTATTTTAAGTGATAAAGAAACAACTAGATTAAAGTTTTCAGTGCTCTTTCCTAATTCATCTCCAAATTAAAGGGTTGTTAATCTTCTTATCTAGGTGAAATTTCTCTTTCTGTGTTATTTGGTACATTCTTGGGAGTGTATGCCTTTGTGTGCTGAAAGACTCAATATGACTTGCTTATGGATATGTCATACTGCCTGCAATGTTGACCGATCCTTTGGTTTAACAAGGATTAAAAATGTAATTTTATTGGGGAATTATCTCTCCGGGGGAAATGAGAAAAATGAATGAGAAGGTGCTTAGTACATCTGTGAAGTTCTATGGAAATGCTAAAACACATTCTATAGGGGTGCGGTAGAATAGTAGAAAAAGTGATAAATGTAGAAACAGAAGACCTGAGCTGAAGTCTTCACTGGCTGCCATGTGTCCTTCTGCAAGTCATTTAGCTTCTTTCTGAGTTGTGGTTTCTTCATCTAAATGGATACTATCACTAAAAAAGGTATTTTAGTTTACGTATCTCAAAGGCTTGTTTGGGGCATAGGGATATTTTGCTGGATGCAAATATTTTTCAGAATGCTGATTTATGAAAGAAAATTGGTAATAAGTTAAAAATATGAGGTATTGTTATAGCCAGCAAATTATAGCCATTTAATCCGTGATATCGGCTAGTTCATTCAGATGTTTTCCATGGAGGTAGTAAGATTTTCATCATTAGAATTGTTTGATTGAAGAAATATGCTATACATATGTAGGAATGATTTAAGTATTAGGAAGAAGTTAAGAGATTATTCACATATTAAAATCCTATGGCATTTCTAGAGAAGACTTACAGCTGTCCTAAATTCTTGACAGAAGAATGTGTCAACTCTGAGAAAGTCATTTAATTTTAGAAAGACAAAATGGAGGTACAAAGAGCAGAAGGGGCTATTTGTCCAGTTAGCATTTGGACAGGATTAAATCCTGGTGCTAAGTGATCTAACAATTAATGAAATCAAATTGCACGCACTTCAGATGCTAGCAGCTAGATGAGATCACACTGCAAGCACAGGAGTTCGATGACAGGATGGTGTTCAGTTATTATTGCTGTGTAGCAAGCTACCCCCAAACTTAATGGCTTAAAGTAAGTACAACCATTTACACAGCTCAGAAATCTGGAATTTGGGCAGGCTCTTCTCTACTTAAGTTGGTATCAACTGAGGCAGCTCAGCTTGGGTTGGCCAACGTGGCTCATTCATAGGACAGATGAGTGCCACTAGCTGTTGCCTGGAACAGCAGTTAGGATTGAGACCTGACATCTTCAGTTTCCTGCACTGGGCTTCTCTGTGGGCGCCTTAGACTTCCTCACAGCATGGTGGCTAAATTCCAAGACTGAAAGGAAGTCCTAGAGCCTAGAAGCAGACGCTGTTGGTTTCTTAAGCACAGGGTTTATTTCCACTATATTCTATAGGTCAAGAAATCACAGAGCCCATAATCATGGGAAGGAGGCATAGACCCTCACTTTTCAATGAAAAGTGTGTGTCCAAGAGTTCTGGGAACATATTTAAAAACCTCTACAGTCAGAGAGTGTAAGGGAAGAACAGAGAGAAGAACATCAAATCTTAAGAGGATAAGCTTGAGTTGGTGCTGTTAGCTACTGAGAAGAAAGTTCTCATCTAATTATTTGAGAAACAAAGACAGAACACTGGTTATTTGACAAGTAGCGCAGTGTAGATTTAAGAGAGGAAATGGGATGGTGCCAAGCACATAATTGTCCAACTTCTTAATTTTCTTCAGGCTTTAACTTGACTGAGGTGGGCCTTGAATTTGTTAATAATTTTCTTTAATCCTCAGTAGGGAAACTTTAAGATTGGCTATTGCTTCCTTTCCATTATCTTCCCTTAAGCTACAAATTAATTACTGAGTATTTTCATAATAGGCTTTGCATATTAATAATTATAAATTGAATGCAATAGTGTATATGAAAGTATTCTGAAAATACCTAGCTTATTCTCATTTGTGTAACTCTGTACAGCTGATAAGCGTTTCTTCGACATTGTCATTACCTCATTTAATTGTGACATGGCCTTAAGAAGTAAGTTGTTATTAGTAATAGCAACCTTTCCTAATTAAACAGAGAGAAAGACACCTGCACACGAGCCACCGCACATCAGTTTGGAGTCAAGACAGAAACCCTCACCTTGGGGAGTACCTTTTCTCTCCAGATGTGCCCTGAGAAAGACCTGAGTTTGATTGGTCACACTTCTCTGTCGTTATCTGCTTACTTCCTGAGTTCCAGTGAGAAAGTCCTCAGGACTGAGCTTTAGAGGCCTACGTTCTTCAGCTTTCCAAATCTAACAGTCAGGCACTCAGAGGAAAGATTGCCAACCTGTTGGAGGTGTTTCACATCTGAGTTTGATGAATGGTATTCTACCCTGGATAAACTGGAGAGATGCTCTATTCAATCAGTTGCAAACCCTGCTTTGATTTCTAAGCCTCTTCTATCAGAGCAGCCCTACATGGAGCTAAAGTTGTGATTTCAGAGGCATTAGCAAACTTTCAGCCTCCACCTCTCTTCAAAATATCTTTCCCATTAAAAAGATGGATTCCTCTTCCTCTTTCTTCTTTCTTCTTTCTTCTTTCTTCTTTCTTCTTTCTTCTTTCTTCTTCTTCTTCTTCTTCTTCTTTTTTTGAGATAGAGTCTTGCTCTGTCACCCACGCTGGAGTGCAGTGTCACGATCTCGCCTCACTGCAATCTCTGCCTCCCAGGTTCGAGCAATTCTCCTGCCTCAGCCTCCTGGGTAGCTGAGATTACAGGTGCCCACCACCCTGCCTTGCTAATTTTTGTATTTTTAGTAGAGACAGAGTTTCACCATGTTGGTCAGGCTGATCTCAAACTCCTGACCTTGTGATCTGCCCAACTCGGCCTCCCAAAGTGCTGGGATTACAGGTGTGAGCCACCGTGCCCAGCCTAAAATGATGGATTCTTTAATAAATAGTGTTGCATTAACTGGTTAGGTACTTGGAGAAATTGTTATATTACCTAAACAATTGATACTTTAAAACATTAAATGTAAAAATATGAAATGGTAGAAAAGAACTAGAAAAAAGATCTGATAAAAAGATTTTCTAATTTTTAGTATGCAATTTCTTTCTGCATAAAAGCTAAGGAAGAAATTATAAAAGATTGATAGATTTAGATACATAAATTAAAAGAAAAAAAAAACCTCTGCACTGATCAAGATACTACAAATTAGGCCAAAAACGAAGTTGAAAAACATTTTGGTATTTATGTCAGAAAAATATTTTATATTGTAAATATAGACAGTGCTTTTCTACATAAATAGGGAATATTCAAACTTGCCACAGTAATTTGCCCATTCACAGACTATGATCATAGGACTAAAAATAATAATAGTAATATTCATCATCATCAAACAACCCTAATCATACTAGCTAATAATTATTGAGCATTTCCCTGGATTTTGTGTTTGTTTACTCACTTAACTTTTCCAACAAAATTTTGAGGGAGCGCAAAGGGGTAAATGTTTATATTCCCCCCCAAAATAAATATCTTGAAGTTCTAGTCCTTAAAGTGATGGTATTATGAGGTAGGGCCTTTGAGAGGTGATTTGGTCACAAAAGGCTCTGAGATTAGTGCCCTTATAAAAGAGACCTCAGAAAAATCCTTCATTCCTTCTGCCACGTGAGGCTGTAATGAAAAGACATTAGTGGTCAACGAGGAAGCAGGCTTTTATCAGACACTGAATCTGCCAGCACCTTGATCTTGGACTTCTCAGCCTCCAGTTCTGTGAGAAATACATTTCTGTTGTTTATAAGCCACCCAGTTTATGGTATTTTGTTATAGCACCTGGAGCTGATTAAAGGAAGTTATCTCATTTCTCCCATCTTACAATTGAGGAGATTAAGAAAAAGAAAGGCGAGTGTGTAATTTGCTCAGGGTTATGCAGCTAGCACATGGCAGTGCCAGAATTCAAAGCCTTTCTTCCCTCAAGAGGCAAGAACAAGAGATTTTAAAAGGATGTAATACAATTGACCAATGAATGTCTAAAATAGTCAAACTTAGGAATAAACTAAAAATTAAAACAATAATATATGTCCATCTTTGCTAAATTGTCAAGACTCTGAAAAATAATACCAACCATGACAAGAGAGTAGGGAAACACTTCACCAAGACCGTGTGTTCAATTTATAAATATTCACAATTAACTTAAATTTGAGCATCTATTTTTAATAAACATTTCATTAAAAATTTATTTCAAGACAATATTCAATTATTTACATAAAATACATGTTCAAGGATAATCATTAGTGATTCAGTAATGATCTGAGTCTAGGAATATGCATTTTAACAAGCACAGCTGATTCTGATACGTTGATCATCATGTGACATGGTGGTCCTGCAAAAGATAAAAACAAACGGACAAATAAATAAACACCACCAAAAAACCAAAGCCAAACATTGCCAGAAATAACCAGAAAATGTCATTGGGATTGTGATTGGCTCAGGATTAAGTCTCTTTATCATCAAAATTCCATTTTTCATTTGTAATTGGAGATGGTAAGACCTGTCACCTGCCTTTCATTGATTTAAGGATTGACAAGATGTCATTTGCAGCAATTTGGCAGGTAAGTCATTTCATCGACTTTGCATAAAGATTTGTTTTAAAGTTATTAGCTTGTAAAAATAATGTTAATTAATTATTCTTAATTTACCCATGATATAAGCAATTATATATTTTATAGCCAGAGACGCAAATATCTTGATATCACAGCAATTTGTGTATTTTTTCACTTTACCTAACGTTTTTCATTTATTACAGTCTAATATCTTCAAGGCTTTCAATACTTTCAGTCTGCAGTCTGTGGATTTGTACCTGTTTGTATGAATGGACCACTTGAATAGCATACGTTTAACAAAAATTGGTTTTATCTTATTTGACTGAATGTATAGCAGTAGTCTTGGGTCCCCTTTTTGCTGTAATGCAGGGTGGTACTACTGACATTTTGGGCCAGATATTTCTCTGATTTAAGGGGCTGTCCTATGAATTGTGGGATGTTTAGCAGCATCCATAGCCCATTCCCACCACATGCCAATAGCATGTGTGACATATCAAAACTCTGACACAACCAAAAATGTTCTCAAACATTGCCAGACTTCTAAAGTGGAGCATGAAATTTTTCTTGGCCCAGAACCCATGCTGTTACGCACAGTGAATTATTCTCAATTTTTGGGAGATAGAACAATGAAATGAAAAAAAACTGCATAGAAAAGTGTTCCTGGTTTTGTGAGTCCTAAGGAACTGATAAAAATTTGTAGTAATATTACTGCATAAATAGAATAGATGACTAGCAGTGCCACAATGATGGAATATCTGGACCTTGGACAAATACTATTTCCTTATCTATTAATATGGATAACAATAATACTTATCTCACAGAGTTAAAGATTAGTTAGTTTCATGGAAAGTACTTAGAATAGTAACTGAATGTAGTAGCACTTAAAAAATGTTATATAGCAGTATTATTACCATTACCATTATTTTCTTGCCTGAATAGAGTAATATAATGTGTAATGATTCTTAATCAAGTAATCAAATTGAAGATTTTAGATAATAGTGACTATACAGGGTTCTACTTTGAAAAAGAGTTTCAGCCCTCCCCCACAAAAAGAACAGAAAAAAACAAAAGCTCAAAACAAAAACTGTAAATCAGTGATGGAATCAGTGGAAAGAAAACTTTATTTGTCAAAAAAGCATATCAGAGTATTTATAATACATATACATGATATAAATAACACTATTAAAATAGTGTGAACTAATAAAATAGGAGTGAACATTTTCAGACATGTAGAAATAGAAATATGTTACTCCTTTAAATGTTTTAGAGCTGACTGGCAATCAATAATCTATATGTTTTATAAGCAAACCCAGTTTTCATCTTGGCAGAAAATGAAGCCAATCTGTGAGGAATCTCAGATCATTGTGAATTATTGTGCTTCATCTATGGGAATCGCCTCTTCCCAACAGTATCAGATCCTGGGAGACTCAATGTCTAAAGCAGTCCCAGGCATCTTGATAATTATGCTAAGGAAAATATAGGAACAGGCTTTGTCACAAATGAAGGTGTTTACACACCTACACACGAAGTATTAAAGAATATTAGGCAGGGCACAGTGGCTCACGTCTCTAATCCCAACACTTTGGGAGGCTGAGGTGGGCGGATCGCCTGAGGTCAAGAGTTCGAGACCAGACTGGCCAACATGGTGAATGGTGAAACCTAGTCTCTACTAAAAATACAAATAATAAAATAAAAAATAAAATAAAATAAAATAAAATAAAATAAAATAAAATAAAATTAGCTGGGGGTGGTGGCGCTGTGCCTGTAGTCTCAGCTACACGGGGAGGCTGAGGTAAGAGAACTGCTTGAACCCAGGAGGTGGAGGTTTCAGTGAGCGAAGATCATGCCACTGCACTCCAGCCTGGGTGAAAGAGAGACTCCATCACAAATATATATATATATAAATATGCATATTATATACATATATAATATGCATATAATATACATATATATAAGTATTATTATAATGATTAGGAGAAAATGTATCAGAGCATTTAGAGGACTTTACGACTGTCCAGCGAACAGCCCAGACGCAGGGCCCGCCTGGCCTTGGGAGCCTTTAGCCACACTGTCGCTCTCCCCGGGGCCGATGGTCAGCGCACGCAGGACAGGAGGGAACTTCTGGACTATTCCGCAAAGACCCAAGTGGTCCCTAGAGAGAGGGCCCTGGAACCTGCGACGGAGTGGAGGGAAGCGGAAGCAATGAGAGTCGGGGGTGGCGGCAGCAGCGCCGTGGGATCCTGGGCCCCCTCCCCCTGGGCTGCGGGACTCAGTGACTCCGAGGAGGAGCGGGAGCGCAGCCGCGCGGGGCGCACCCGGATCCGCCTGGCGCGGGAGCCGCCCCCTTCCAGACGCAGGCGGCGCGGGGCTGCGAGTCAAGTCCAGGACTCGGGCCAGTCTCCCCGGAAGATAGGACCAACCTCGAGCCGCGGCGCAGCAAGACCCGGGCGCTCCGGCGACAAGACCCCAGGCACCCTCGGCCGGTGGCGTGGGCCCACCACCCCAGCTGCGCATCGTTCCTGGCCACAAGTTTGCCCCGCGCGAGCCAAGTTGGCGACTTAGAAGCTTCTCCCGGGCTCTGGACGAAGGTCCTTGCTTCTCGCTACAGCAGTTCCGGGCATGGCCGGGCTGGGGGCGTCTCTCCACGTCTGGGGTTGGCTGATGCTCGGCAGCTGCCTCCTGGCCAGAGCCCAGGTAAGAGCCAGTGCCCAGCGACACCTGCTTCGCGGTTCCTCGGGCGGAGTCGGCTTTAGCGAGCGGAGGCCAGGTGCGCGCCGGGGCTCGTTCATGTTCACTCGTCCACACACGCCCGGCACGCACCGAGCCGCACCCGGCGGGTGCTGGCAGGCGTTTAGCGGAGCTTCAAAGGTCTACTTTAGTGGAGTGTTGTCCTGGGCTGGCACTGTTCGGACCAGCATCCTGGCATCCGCAAAGTAAGGGGATATTTCCGAACAGCGGAGCCGAGGATCAGGAGTGTGAGGCTGGGAAGGTGAAGGAACTTTTCTTACTCTTAAACTCCGTGGTCTCCATCTAATTGAAATGACTTTTGCCTGTTGGTAATTTACTATCGCTTTTGAGAATTTAAACTTCTAGGATCAATTGTGAACACTGTCTGAAAGAATAATTGGCTGTGATACAGAATCACATACCATTCAAGTTAGGAGACAATAAAAATATCAAAATACAGTTCATTTGTTAATGTTAAGAAGCGGTGGCTAGTATCATTTAGAGATTTTCTGGGCAATCTTTCACAACGAAGCCTCTTTAATGTGCAAGGCACCATTCATACGCACATTTTTTTTTTTTTTTTTTTTTTTAGTCAAATCAAATGCAGGGTTTACAGTCAGCTTTTCAGATGAGCTAGAGAGATGCGTGTAGTGGTGGATGTTATGCAGTTCAAGAGCCCTGTGAATTTAAGGAGAATCAAGGTTTTTCTCTCTGGTTCGGTAGGGGGTGCACCTAGACCATCAGATGAAGGCCCAATTAAAAAAATCACAGTGAGAATTTAAAACAATGATTTATGTATTGATGCTATCTAAACTTAATACCAAGTTCTCAGCTTTCAGATAACTAGTTTAAATTTCAATTATTCTATAAGTGCAGTTTTAAAAACCTATCTGTCATAGTCATAACCAGAGACATTCAAACTTAAAGGGGATTTCTAGGGTAGGTGCTATGCTAACAGAGGGCTTTCCTTAACATGACAAAGATGCTTCACGTAGATTAATTTTATTAATAAATAAAGTTTGTTAATAAACTAAACAATTTGTGTGTCATACATTGACTAATAAAATTAGCAATGGATGCCTGAAAATAGGGTACACTTAAACCTGAAAAAATTCATCAAGTTACTAGAGGAATATGAATGCATGGAAAAAATTTGTTGATAAATTTCCATGACTATTATAGAACTCTGGTGATCTCTACTGTACTTCCTACATTTCTGTCTTGTAAGATATTTGGATAATATGCTTAAAAATGGCATCTTCTTGTATATAAGAGGCAACTGAACTCTAACCATTTATTTAGTGTTTTAGATTACTCTTTATAAGGAAATGAGGAGGTATTATTTAGTACAATAAGAAAAAAAAAGGCTTGGTGTGGTGGCTCATGCCTATAATCCCAGACCTTTGGGAGGATCTCTTGAGCCCAGGAGTTCGAGGCTGCTCTGAGCTATGATCATGCCACTGCACTCCAGCCTGGCAACAAAGTGAGACCCTGTCTCTAAAAAGAGAGAGAGGGAGAGAGAGAAAAAAAGAAAGAAATCATCATGGGATTTTGGGCAGAATATTTTCTTTTGCTTTCAACAAAACAATCAGGACACCAAATACTTTTATTATAACTTTAAACCAGGGTTTCCCAACCTTGGCATGATTGACATTTTGGGCCATATATAATACCTCTTTGTTTTGGTGGGGGTGGGGTGCTGTCTTGTATACTTCAGGATATTTAGTGCCATCCCTGTCTCTTCCATCTACTAGATGCCAGTAGCACCCCTCCCCCGATACCATGAAAAATGTCTCTGGATTTTGCTATATGTACTTTGGAAGGCAAAACCACTCCTGGTTGAGAATCATTGCTTTACACAGATTTCCATTTATAGCTATAAATTTTGAATTGCATAAAATGACAGTTTGTGGTATTATATTACATTTGCCAAATTTTCGACATTTTAAACAAAATCTGGAGGTTAAATTCAAGTGATTTACATTGATAAACTGACACATTTTCTGACCTTCAGTTTCTTCACCTTCAAAAGAGTCATATTGATCTAAGATTCTTTTAATTCTATAATTCTTGGCTTATTACTTTAGGTTACAGTCATTCTCTACTCTGAAATTCCATTAGTTAACCTGGAGTATAATAGAGACTAAATACATTCTGGGTATTATTTACTTCAAATATCAGTTGCTGGTATTATTAGCTTAAGTATGAGAGACAAAGTATTTATGAAGAATGAGCCTGGCTTTAATAATTTTTTTAGTGTGCCTAGTTAATGATGAATATATTCCTAGTTAACATAGATATTTGAAAAAATTATTCTATATTGATAGAAAACCAAAGGGAACTCATCCAAGCAGAATGAACTTGTGTAGAGTAAATGTGTACTATTCAATAAACATTGGGTCACACCACAAAATAGATGATATAGACGAGTGCTTACCAATTGTTTTAAGGATCTCTGTGGTTTTTGGTTGGTAAAGATATACTTTTGTCTCAATGCACAGTTCAAAACCTCTGCATTCGTGCATCATTACAGAGCCCAGCAATGCATTTTCTGTAGTCAGATTATCACATGGTAATGAGGACCTCTATATAAACATGTTCAGTGTTTTCTTTACTGTGTTAATGGGTCCTCCTTGTAACAGACTTTGAGAGGGAATCGGGGTGCAAGAGGTTTATTAGGGGAGGAGGTAGTGCTTGTCAAAGATGAAAGGGAGAGGGAGAAGAACTGGATAGGGGAAACAGACCAGCAAGCAAATCTGACAAAGTTTCGTCCAACTCACTGGAGAACCTTGGGGGAAAGGTTGCCCATCAGAGGAGTCCCATGCTGTGAAAAAATGGCCAGGTCTTAGAACTCCTACTATTGACTTTCCAGTATGAAGATTCAGCTTCTAGTAGAAAATCAGAAATCTCTTTCTGGGTGGTGAAAAAGGGTAATCAGTGATGCTATTTATTTACTTGCCAAGTACCAAATACTGTGCTAAGTTATTCTGTCATTTAATTCTCATAGTAACTTTATGAGATGGGCACCGTAATTGTTCACACTTTTATAAATGAGAAAATGGGGCTACAAGATGTTAGCTAATATATTCAACTCACACAAGAAGCCATGATTTATACTCTGGCTTTTACCTCTGGGGCCCACCCCTCCTACTGGTACCCTCATCGTGGAGATCAGCTGGGCACTGCTTAGCGACGTTATGTATACACGTGTCCTCTGTTCCAGCAATCTCCGCTCCTGAGTCTATCCCAAGGAATTTCTCACCCAGCTCTGTAATGATCATTGCAGTAATTCTGTGGTGTTAGAGAATTAGGGACAATCTGAGTGTTCGTAATGGGGTGTTGTGCAGCAATAAAAAGCAATGGCTTAAATGTGCACAAATCAGCATGGATGAGATGGTAAAAACAGGATAACAAGTGACACAGAAACAATAGGATATATGGTATGATATCATTAACATACCTTAAAATATATGCACATAAAACAGTAATAAATGTATGAACATATTCAGATAAAAGATTGTGTGTGTGTCACATAAATGCTTGTATAAGAGAGGTAGAGAAGTAGGATTGCGGTACAGATATAAAAAGGGATAATCAATAAATCAAGTGGGCCTACACACTGCATCTCAACTTGGTGTTAATTGGAAATTGTGGTGATAATAAACAGAACTGTCAAAGCTATTATTGGTGGAGTTAAGAATGAGGACAGTTGGGCACGGTGGCTCACGCCTGTAATCCTAGCACTTTGGGAGGCTGAAGTGGGGAGATCACTTGAAGTCAGGAGTTCAAGACCAGCCTGGCCAACATGGTGAAACACCGTCTCTACTAAAAATACAAAAATTAGCTGGACATGGTGACACACACCTGTAGTCCCAGCTACTTGGGTGGCTGAGGTGCGAGGATCACTTGAACCTGGGAGGCAGAGGTTGCTGTGAGTGGAGATTGCTCCAAGTCCTAAGAATATAGGCAGCGTCTCAAAGTGGGAACTAGGAACTGTCTTAGGCAAAGTCAAATGGAAACTCCACTGTTGATTACCTCTATACTGTCTTTACTGCCACAAACACTATTTTAGTTAAAGATAAGAGAGTTGGTTTGTTCTCATTCTTTTCTGTTGACAACCAGGACTGGTTTCATTTATCTTCCAGTTTTAAGGAAGCCTTGAATCCCTGAGGGATGGGCTTCTATGTGGCTGCACTGATTGTGAGTAGTCTCTTCAGCCCTGGTAGACCAGAAGCAGTGAGATGGAAGGGTCCCAGGTGTGGCTTTTTCTTGCCATTGCACAGGAAGTAGATTTTATTTTCCCAGAATGTTCTCAATTCTTTGTGACAAAAGAAAAGATTTTCAACCGGCATTCATGCATCTCATTTATTTTCCTGTCTTGAGCTTCAGTTGGTTTTGTCATCTGCTAGAACCCATCTTGTCCTTTCTTTCCCCTCTGTTTTGTTTTCATCTTTTCTCTGGGTTATTCATAAAACTTTAAACAGCGATTTGACTTTAGGCAGTTAATTTCATCTCTTGGAGTCTCCATTGGCTCCCCTGTAAAATAGGACTTACTCGTAGTATAAGCATTATAGTGACATCTACTCATAGAATGTGAGTTTTGAATTTAAAAATATACAAACAAAAAACTTTAAGGTGCCTGGTAAAAAAAGATGTCAGCTCTTTCCTCTTATATTAGCATATAGGTCAAATTATTTTTAATGGAATGATTATTAGATTATTTCTAAGCATTAGTGGGAACTCCTGAAGGCTTTAAAATGGGGGTGTCTATGAGTGTGAGAATTTTGTGAGGCTGATTTATATTCCTTTTTATTTCTCACCACTTCTCCTTCAGGAACCATCTTTTTTTCTGATAGCAATTGGACATTTTCTTCATAACACCGATAACTGTTATTATATTTATTAATATAAGTACTTGATTAATATCTATCTTCCTCCTTACTTTTGCTTAAAATTTGTTTCCTTCTTGCTGATGGATATTACCACTTTACTTTTCCCAGTTGTTACTGTCTCCCAGGATTACACAGCTGTGCTGCATGACAGATGTGTTGCTTAGAGGGAGTGACACTAGTTAGAAATGAATAGAACATTGGCCACTGTTGCTATTATGTGTAGATCCAGAATTTGGCCTTCGGCCTGATTTTCTGTAATCTCAGATTCTCACTGCCAGTTGCTGGCAGGAAATGATCTTCTTGATGATTTGTCATGCTCAAAACAGATCAACACTATTTCTAAAGTGATAATCATTGGTTGATTTCATTTCCCCATGAAATGAACTCCATCACTGAGTAGAGCTGCCATAGAATAGCCTTGAAAGGAGAGGTCATGCCGTGTGAGGATACTGTCCTGGGAGATAGGACACCTGCTTGTAGTTCATGTTTTACTATAAATTAGCTGGTGGCCACAGATAAGTGGCTACATTCTGGGTCTCATTTTATCATTTTGTCATATGTCAGGAGTATAGGGTTTTGAGTTCCAGCATATCAGAGATTCAGGTTTTTTTCAGGTTATCAACAGTGATAGCTTTAAAAAGAACATTTTTACTATATACACATAACAGGAATCAAAAGTAAAAACTACCCAAATTTCCATTTAGTCTTTGTCTATATGCCTATTCAATTAATACATACTTTCAATTATGTCATAAATGAAATTTTATATATCAACTAATATAATAATATATAAAATGCAATAAATTATTAATATATTAGTAGTATATAATATATATTCACTTGACATTATACAATCCACTTTTTTCTATTTTTCTATGACTGTTTTCCTGTCTTATGAACTCATTCTCTTTCTCTCTTACTACTGTACCATCTCCTCTCAATCCCACTCAGATAGTACTGTGTATCCTTCCACCTCTTTCTCCATAATTCATCATATAAAATAAAAACACAGATGTAGTTATTTCATCCTTGTTTGTTTAAAAAGTGACCACCACAAACACACACACACACACACACACACACACACACACACACACACAGAATGTTTATAAACAATGTAGAAGACTGGCAATTTGAACTCATTAAATTATATTACAAATGACAGAGAGCTACCACTTTACTCTTGAGAGAGTGGTCCTCCGTTCATCTTGGAGTGTTGTTATCATAGTACATTCTCCCCATGTGATGCTAGTCTAGCAAATTCAGACACAGCTACAGAGAAGTCATGGTTACAGAAACTCCAAGAGCCAACCTTACCAAGAGATAGCATTTGACACTATCAAGTGTCACTGATGTACAGAAAGAAAAATTAGGCATTAAGGAATGAGAGTGTAAAAAGATTCAGTGCTCAGGAATTATAAAGTGAGTTATTTCAAAATGGAATTTGAGCTCTGTTATGATTTTAATAGTGCAAGAACTATACTTAATTCTTTCTACATTAACCATTATTTTTATATTTTTGAACATTTTTAACATATGGAATGTAAAATGTTGACTAAATGGAACATGTATTATTTTTACATTCCTGAAGTTTTCTATGTGTTGCTGAAAACTGTTTATTTATCTGTATTACCTAATTAGCCGCCTTGAATAATGTCACAACTAAAAACTGTAAGGGTTAAACAAGGAAGAAAGAAACACAAAAAGTGGCTCAATGGTCAAAAACAGGTTTATTTTGGAGAATAAAACTGACAGGGGCTTCTGGCCAATTTCTGTCAGGAACACTCTCTCTTACAGACTAAGAGTATTTAAGGGTTCAGGGCAGGAGAGCTTATCACAGGCTTGGAATGTTTTTGTGTCTCTTTGTCTTGCTTATCTGGGAGGGAGAGTTTTTGTGTCTGTTCCCATACATCTTCCTACAGCTGCAGGCATATCCCCTGAGTCTGCTTTTAGCTTCCTTATCTTAGTGCACCTAATGGGAAAGAAATATGCTTATTAGAGCCCACTGTTTTACTGGGGCCCATTGTATGAGTGTGAAGTTTGGCAGTTACCCAAGAGACTTTCCCCCTCCTGTACCTGGGCTGTCTCTTCTGTGTTTTACTGTCTGCTCTGTCTGGTTGCTTGTTGTAAAAAGAGAAGTGATTTCTTTGAAATGCATGAGGTTAGAAAGGGAGCTGGAACTTAAAATGGTGGTGTTTGTCCAAGATGACAGTGTTCCTGCTCTGTCAAAAGCAACTAAAAGTGGAGGTAACATTCACTCCATAATATTCACTCCAAGCTCCATATTGTTTCAATTGGTGACAATAGTAGTTACTGATATTTTTGTAGTCAGTCTTGTTTATGTATAGATATAATATATCCTACAGAGTTACATTCCTCATAGTATTCCCCCAAGTTCACTAAAAGCAATAACCATTGTACTATTTTTTTTTTTTCTGATTATCTTTTGAATCTTTTGTCAGCTAATGAGGATAGTGAATTTTTTTCAGTTTTATTCCTATAAGAATATCTATTAGAATAGGTAATTTTGAGTTGACATATCCTCAGTTCTCCAACTTTATTCCAAAATTTTTATCCACTAGAACAAAAATGGACAAACTGTGGTCTTTTATCCAAATTCATTCTATCATGTTTTTGTATGCCTCATAAGAATGAGTTTCACATTTTTAAGTCATTGAATAAAAATCAAAAGAAGGACTGAGGTTAACATTAAGAGTGAAGTTGGCCAGGTGGGTAGCTCACACCTGTAATCCCAGCACTTTGGGAGGCTGAGGCAGGTGGATCATGAGGTCAGGAGTTTGAGACAAGCATGGCCAACATGGTAAAACCCTGTCTCTACTAAAAAAATACAAAAAATTAGCTGGGCATGGTGGCAGGCATCTGTAATCCCAGCTAATTGGGAGGCTGAGGCAGGAGAATCGCTTGAACCCAGGAGGTGGAAGTTGCAGTGAGCCGAGATCATGCCATTGCACTCCAGCCTGGGTAACAGAGCAAGACTCTGTCTTGAAAACAAAAAGAGTGAAGTCATGTTGATAGTATGCACTCTTGATATGTTATATGAGCAGCGCTTTACTTCTGTGCTTTTCCTTTTCAAAACATATTGGCCCAGTTCAATAATGAGAAAACCATAAAAAAAAAAAAACAACCCAATTGTGGTACATTATGCAAAATATCTGACTAGTGTTCTTCAAAACTGTTAAGATAATTAAAAATGAGGAAAGCCTGAGAAACTATCATAGCCAAAAGAGCCTAAGGAGACATAACAACTAAACGTGATGTGGTATCTTGATGAGATCCCAGAACAGACAAAGGACATTAGGTAAAAACTAACAAAATCTGAATAAAGTATCAACTTTAGTGGATAACAATATGTCAATATTGATTCATTACTTATAACAAATATACGTACTAATATAAGATTTTAATAAGGGGGGAACTGAGTGTTTATGGGAGCTCTGTACTATCTTACATAATTAAAATTTTTTCTGTAAATCTAAAACTATTCTGAAATTTAAAACATTTTAAAAAGGGATTTTATTGTATTTTAAAAGGATAATATTTTGTAGACAGGAAGATTAAATAAAATTAAAATTTCGGTGTTTGTAAGAATTTTATTTGAACACAGTCACATTCATGCACTTACTTATTATCTATGGCTGCTTTTATGCTACATTGCAGAGTTGAGTAGTTTTGACAGAGCACTGCTTCACATGGCTGTTTGGTGCATTCTGAATCGCAGTGACTCAGTCATAACTTGACATATTTCAAGTGCTACATGTATTGCTCTGCATTTTCACTTTGCTATTTTTCACTATCAAGGTGAACCCATCATGTCAAAATAAGAAGAGAAAAATGGACTAAGTATTCTGCTTCTAAAGGCACAGTGTATGTGGATTTTTTGCTATTATATAAAATGGAAAAACACTGTATTTATTATTCAGTGACACCACAGCTGTGCTAACAGAATACAGTATATGTTGGCATTCCCAGACTAAGCATTCATTGCGATATTCCAAGCTGATAGCACAGCATTCAGTCAGAAAAAATTAGAAAATTTAGAATATCTCATCACATAATTTCTTTTGAAAAATCAAAGGCTGCCAGAAAAGTAAAGTTCAAAGTAAGGTTCTCATTTGTTAGCTAAGCAAGGAAAGCCATTTATCGATGGTGAACTAATAAATTGGTTAAATCAGGTTTGATTGTAGCAGGCATGAAATGTGTGTAGAGAAAAAAAAAACTAGTTTAAAACTACTTACCTTTTGAGAAGAATAGTTAAGAGTTGAAGATATTGTAGCAACATCAATAGTCAATTAAAAAATAAAGTAAATGATTTTAAGGGGTTTTCTTTGGCTCTTAATGAGTTAACAAATGTTACAGATATTAATCAGTTGTTTGAGGAGTCAATGCTGAGTTTGGTTTATTGAAGTGTTTGCCTTTAAAAATAGTCTGTGTGGGAGAACGTTTTTCAAAGAATTTGAGAAAACCACTAATTTAGTACAACCTGAAATGAAATGTGCTAAGACGTGTTAAAAATTCTCCCTCTTTTTCTTCCTCTTTCTTTCTCTCGTACATTCTTTTTTTTTCTTTCTTTCACTCTCACTTTCTTTCCTCTCTTTTTCTTTCTTTCAAAAAAAAAAAATTATGGTCTTAAACCTTTGTGTGGAAGACCAATCCGAAGATCATGAGAATATAAAGCATTTAAAATCAATGGTTATTCATTGTATTATTTATCCGCAAGCACTTTGTGGGAAATATTTGAATCTATCATGTTATTGAGCCAATAATGTCAATGGCCAAATTTGTTCAGTCTTATGAACTTTATTATCATCAGTTCTTTAAATTTTTGTCAGAAATAGCAGCTGCAATCTTTGACTTGCACTACTATGGCTTAGTGATGATAAAGCTCATTATGATTTTTCTGAGCTCAGGGTGAAAATGTTGAAATTAGGTGAATTACCTTTTCAAGGTATCTGCCATTCTATATGTGATGCTTAATACTGAGTGTCAACTTGATTGGATTGAAGGATGCAAAGTATTGATTGTGGGTGTGTCTGTGAGGGTGTTGCCAAAGGAGATTAACATTTGAGTCAGTAGGTTGGGAAAGGCAGACCTACTCTTAAGCTGGGTGGGCACAATCTAATCAGCTGCCATCGTGGCTAGAATATAAGCAGGCAGAAAAATGTGAAAAGAGAGATGAAAAAAAAGCCTACATCTTTCTCCCATGCTGGATACTTCCTACCCTTGAACATTGGACTCGAAGTTCCTCAGTTTTGGAACTTGGACTGGCTGTCCTTGCTCCTCAGCCTGCCAACTTGTGATTGTGTGAGTTAACACTTAATAAACTGCCCTATCTATCTATCTATCTATCTATCTATCTATCTATCATCTATCATCTATCATCTATTCTATTAGTTCTGTATCTCTAGAGAACCTGACTAATACGGTGTACCTCTCAATGAAGACTGGAAAAGAAAGAAGGGTTGAAGAAAAAAAGAGTTCGGTTTTAGGCCTAACAAGAGTCTCTTAATCTTTGGTACTTCTTTTTTGTTTTTCTGAAGGGATTTATAATTCAGTAGTGATGGAGGAATATCATATCAGTTTCAAGAAAATTGTTAAAGCTGCCAAAATGTCCTTTCTAGATTTCATTATTTATCTCTTGAAACGCATTAAGGATCCATTTTACATGCATTGTAAAATTAGCCTTTTTTTCCTGTAATCCTGGAAGTAGAGTAACTAGGCATATGTATAAAAAAAGAAGAGAGAGAAAATTCCTATGCCAAAATTTGTAACTGTGGTGTAGCTAGATGTTTTTTCTCTTGGAGGTAATCTAGTTCATTTTCAAGAAATGGTGTTGAAAAGACATGGTTTTATTTATTTGAAAAATTCCAGGTCTGTTTGTTACAATAAAGTGGGTCATAAAAACACAAGTACTTATGAAGAGGGAAATACTGTTCAAAGGAGGGAATCTACGGTCTAATAGGAGGAGAACATCATTAGAATAAGCTGGATAAAATAAGAAAAGCTAAATAGAAAATCCAGGAGTAAAGGTGCAAGTCAGCTCTATTTTGAGGGGAGAAAAAAAGGCAAAATGTCACAGAAGTAGATCCATCTTGCTTATCATTGCAAAACATGAAAAATCAATTCTAACTTTATGTTAAAATACAAATGCCTTATGAGCAGTTTTGGCTTTTTTCTGTTGATTCTGTTATCTGCAGATGTTAGCAATACTTTTATAAGAAAGCCATGAGACGTTACTAGAAACTATTAAAACTAAAAAAAGTTGAGTAGTGTCACCAATGACATTAAAAATAGGAAAAAAAAAATAGTTTCCTTATGTGTAAAAAAACTACCACTTGGCATGATAAAAATATCCTATTAGTAATAACAATAAAAAAACTAGAAATGAATAGAAGAATTATGCTGAACCTATAAGACAAAAAAGAAAGCTTTACTAAGACTTAAAAAGATAAATATTAAATAAATGAAAAAAACATGCCATATACTTATCAAAGGATGATAAAGAGTGTGTCTCATATTTTCAGGAGCCTATATAAGTTGTGAGGGACTACCTAATGCATGATTTCTCTCAATTTTTTTTTTTTTTGCCAATGAAATAGTCTTAATATATTTGCCCTTACTTCAGCTCAAAATAGACTATCTTGCACTTAATTTATAATTAACTTAAAATTTAGTTGGTGTTTTTCATGGTTATATTATTAAACAATTCCTTAAAAACTTCAGCAGATAAATTTTAAAAAAATCTGTATTTTGAGAGAATTATAGATTCACATGCAATATAAGAAATAATACAGACACTAAACACCTTTCATGTAGTTTCACTGGTAACATCTTTCATTACAATATTACAATCAGAAAATTGACATTGATATAATCCCTCTGTCTTACGCAGATTCCATTGGTTTTATATATGCTTCTTTGTGTGTGTACACGTGTATTTAGTTTATGCAGTTTTGTCACCTGTGGAGTTGCATGTGATCACCACCACAGTCGAGATACAGAATAGTTCCAGCACAGGAATCCTTTCATAGCGACAACCACTTCCTTCTCCCTTCAGCAACACCTGGCAACTGCTAATCGGTTATTTGTCTCTATCATCATTATATGACTCTTAAAAATGTAACCATGCCTTGTTTCTAAGTAGTAATTGGAGCTCTATAAATATATATAATAAATTCACATGTAGTTAATCAAAATACAGGAGAAGAGGATGAGTAATAGCTTTGAAGGATGACAGCTCAATGTGATCACATTCTTAATGTTTTCATTTAACTGTTTATGAGCTACACCATAGATAGATACGTGTTTTTCTTAAACCATTTTCAATTTGCTTCTTGTGTGAAGAGGGTCATGGGAATTTTTAGAGTTTGTAGCCAAATGTGCAAAATCGACTGATCTTTAGATTTAGTTTGAATTAGAGTTCATTATATGAAAGGATTAAAAACTAAAGAAGCCAAGACATTTTCATATTATGTGTGTGTAGTGTTTGCGTGAGTATGCATGCTTCCTTGTGTGTGTTTGTATATTTATATATTTTTCTTTATATATTTATGCTTCCTTTATATATTTATGCTGTATATCTTATCTATTTTTCTTTTTTTATGTTGAATTAAAAAAGGACTAAACAAAAATAATTTCATAGTTCAAAAAGGTAGATGATTCAATAATATTCTTCTTAAAACTATAATGTTTATTATAACAGATTCCTTTACTTTAAAGCAATATTACAGACAATACATTCTAAATAATTACGAACGTGTTTTCATTGTTAAACCTCCTTTGCAACATAAAAGCTTCAGTTACCTCAAGGGAATCACATTCATGAGTGTGACATTGGCATTTAAGAAAAGGAAAATAAAATAATTTTAAGTTTATATGAACTTCTTTGAGGCCTGTGGGAAAACATGGAGTAGAGATTTCATAAAATTGATTTGTTACTTGGCCCTTTAATACTGGAGTATATGAGAAACCCTGAATTCCAAGCAAAATATCCTCTTATAGGCCAGCTCAGTTTTCTCTCAGACTATGGAAAATAGAATGGCTAGCTATATTAGAGTTCTTCAGGGAACAGAACCACTGGAATATATATACAAAGAGATTTATTCTGAGGAAGTGACTTACACAATGTGGAGGCTGAGAAGTACTAAGATTTGCTGTAAGCAAGCTGAAGATCCAGGAAAGCTGGTGGTATAATTCAGTCCAAGTCTGAAGGTCTGAGAACCAGGGAAGCTGATGGCATAAATCTCAGTCGGCAGGCTAGAGAAGATGAGATGAAATGTTGCCAGGCAGAGGAAAAAAGGGTGCAAATTTCTTCTTCTTCTGCCTTTTGTTCTATTGAAACCTTCAACAAATTAGATGAGGCCCAGTTACATTGCAGAAGGGTAATCTGCTTTGCTGAGTCTACTGATTTAAATGCTAATCTTGGATGAAAACAGACACACACACACTGAAAACAAACGTAATCTGGCACCTATGCTCACTAAAGTTGCTACATAAAATTAACCATCACACTAGCCTAGAAGGGAATTCATTTTTAAAAAACATATCATTTTAATCCTTTCCAAATTAAAGTAAAACTTAATATATAAGTATTATAATAACTTTCCAAGAGAACATTATATTCATTAAGGAGACTTCACTTTAGGAAAGAGATATTTTTGTAAAATTATAAAATAATCATATCAAAAACATTTTTATATACCTTGTTTTCTTATGAGCACCTTGTGGTAGATTTTCATTTACTAGAATGAGGTAATATTTTGTGTTTTTTTAAGTGAGAGAAGAATGTTTCTTTTTTAAAAAATAATTTTTTGGGTGATAATTGTAAATTCACATGCAGTTGTAAGAACTAATGAGAGAGAACATGTGTATCCTTTACCCCATTTCCTCCTTATCACTCGTAAGATGATAACATCTTATAAAACTACAGTAAAATATCACAACCAAGATAATAACAGTGATAGCAGTTAAGATACAGAACATTTTCTTCCCAGAAGGATCCCTTCTGGTGTTCTTTATACACAAACCCTCTTCCTTTACACTTCCCACTCCTCCTCAACTCTTGGCAACCACTATCTCTTATTTCTATAGCTTAATTTGTGTATTCTTTCTTTTTTTCTTGATTGGCTTTCTAGAAGCTTGTCAATATTATTGGTAATTTAAAATCACTAGCTCTTGGTTTCTCTGACAGTCTGTATGATTTTTCTGTTTCAATTTCATTGATTTCTCCTCTTATCTTTATGATGTCCTTCTTTCTACTCGCTTTGGTTTTATTTTGCTCTTTTTTCTCTAGGTTCTTGAGGTGGGAGATTATATTATTGATGCAAAACTTTTCTTATGGATGTATTTAGTGCTATGCATTTCTCTTAGCACAGCTTTAGGTCTGTACCACCAATTTTGATATGTTGTTTTTATATTTTCATTCAGTTCAATGTACTTTTGATTTCCCTTGAGACTTCTTTTTGACCTACAGTTTATTTAGATGTGTGTTTAGTTTCTAAGCATTTGGAGAGTTTCATTATCTTTCTGTTATTGATTTCCAGTTTGATTCCATTGTGGTCTGAGAACACATTCTGTATGCTTGCAATTCTTTTAAAATTGTTGAGATTTGTTTTACGATTTAGGATATGGTCTACCTTGGTATTCTATATGCATTTGGAAGGAAAGTTTATTCTCCATTACTGGAAGAAGTGTTTAGTAAATGATGGCATGGTTGAGTTCCATGTCCTTTGTCCTTGCTGATTTTCTGTCTAGTTGTTCCATCGGTTGTTGAGAGAGGGGGGTTGACATTTCCAATTGTAATCATAGATTTGTTGATCTCTTCTTTCAGTTCTTTTTTTTTTTTTTTTTGAGACGTAGTCTTGCTCTGTTGCTAGGCAGGGGTGCTGTGGTGCGATCTTGGCTCACTGCAACCTCTGCCACCTGGGTTCAAGCTCCTGCCTCAGCCTCCCAGGTAGCTGGGACTACAGGCGCGTGCCACCATGCCCAGCTAATTTTTGTATTTTTAGTAGAAATGGGGTTTCACTATGTTGGCCAGAGTGGTCTCCATCTCTTGACCTTGTGATCCACCCACGTTGGCCTCCCAAAGTGCTGGGATTACAAGTGTGAGCCACTGTGCCCAGCCTCTTCTTTCAATTCTATCAGTTTTTGCTTCACATATTTTGCAGCTTTTTTATGCATATACATTTTAGAGAGCCATGTTTTCTTGATGGAGTGACCCTTGTATTATTATATAATGTCCCTCTTTTAGTCTCTGGTAATTTTGTTTGCTCTACTTTATCTAGTACTAATATAGTTGGGGAAGTGGAGTTATCACCTTATTACTGCTCATGGAAGTAGAAGTTTTGGTTGCCCAGTCAGCTGTCCTTGACACCTATGGTGGGCTGCTCCATATTCCTGATGGGTAGGGGTATGAGTTCTGCTCCTCATGTGGCCTCCATTGACACTACAATGGGAGTAGCCTTGTTACTGCTAGGCTGACTCTCCACTAGGTCTTCTCTGATACTCCTCCAGCAGAGAAGTAGAGGGATTACATGTTACTGTCAGGAGGGGTGGAAGACCAGGCTCCTCACATGCAGGTTGTGGAGAAAAGGTGGGGGTGTCCAGAAGCCTTGTTACAGGCCAGTAAGGGGGAATGCTTTAATTCTTTACTTTGCTCTTAAACCATTCTGGGAGGTTGTAGGGGTCCCCTGTAGTTTTGGGTTGGGTTTGTAAGACAGCGTGTCAGGCAAGTGTTTTTGTATAATTGGTTAGTTGTCCTTATGTTGCTAGCTGTCCTTGTGTAAGTGGTTTCATGTAGTAAACTGTGGTTTGGAAAAATTTCTTGCGATAGTTCCCATCTTCCAGCAAATCATTTGTGAGAGCCCTGGCTTCGTGGTTCTGCCCTGCTCCAATTGCCGAGACTTGACACAAGTTACTCTAGTTTGAATCTTACAACTTTCACATTTCTCTCAAAGCATCACTGATCGACTCTCCTGTGGGTTGCTTTTGATTGTCCCTTGGTGCCAAGATGCACCTGTCCTGGATTGTTGGTCTGGGCTCACATCGGGGAGAAGTGATTGGCGACTAGGAATCAGTATTGAAACACTTTTCAGCCACATTTGAGCAACAAGCTTGACCTGGAGAAAGTGGCTTTCAGGCTAAATCTTCCCGGAGTCCACTGTTACATTCAATTTTGTTGGTTCTGTTAAGTATTGATTATCATTTGAAGCACTGGGCCAGCATTCTTCTATTAGGAGTGTTGTTTCTATAGAATTGGGACAGGCCACAGTTAGGTCCAATGTTTAAAGGAAATAATATAAAGTAAAACCAACAGGAGCATAACAAATTTATTTTGTACAATGGCATTGAACCAAGAGGCCAAGCCTGAGGGCAACAAACTGAGCAAATCGAAAGACCATGGGGAAACTGGGTGAGACCTGTTGTAGCCATTGAGTAGCATTCGACAGCTGGGTTGAATTAGAGCAGAGAGTGCCAACTTTATAAGTGGGACCACTACACAAAAAGTTGTGTTTGCGATGTTGTTAAAGCTACTTGGTAGGTGGACTAAAGGATTTCTTAGGTCAGGTTCTGTCGAATTATCATAATAGTTACTAATTGTGAAATTTTAGTTACAGAATTATTCTCTCAAGTGAAAAAGGTAGGAATTAAGAGGGGTCAGAGTCTCATTGTAATATGCAGTCTTGTTCCAATGATCTTGGGAAGAGCTATCTACTGTTATCAGTTTTTCAGTTTTAATGCCTCTGATTATGGCATTGGACTTGGTGAGCTCTCTGTGCGGTCCACACATCAGCACAAAACTTGTCCCTTGAAATTCATTTGGTTTCAACTTATAGGGCCTTAGGAACAGAGTGGCTCCTATTCTTAGTTGGAGAATTGTAGCCAGATATTGGAAGAACCTAGGAGAATTTGGAATTCAGTCCAGTCTACATGTAGATAACAAGAATTCAGAAACAATGTGCAGGGCTATAATAATAGGTGTATCATAATCACCCCAATTTTTGTCAAAGGGTAAGACTAATTTGTTTGTAAAATAAATATAGTTTGATCAGATTTGGCCTGATTATTTACATAAGTATAGGAAGAGCAGTGATTTAATCTCAGATTAGACTTTAAAAAAGTTTTTTTAAGGGAAGGAAGCCAAATCAAATCAGGCTTCAGATTTTATCTGCAGTACCTATAAATAATTTTAAATATGACATCTTTGTCAAACCTTGGTAATATAATTAATATTTCTAATTATATCCTGTGACAAAACAAATTTTTATTGAACTTATGTAAATATATTGTCATAAAATAAAAAATAGGAATAGTTTCTGAATTTTGGAGGGATTGAGTCAAAAGAAAAAGTAAATGTTTTTACCTTTGTTCATAAAAGTATACTTTACCAAACTGCTGTAAATTATAGATAGCTTAAGAGAGAAAGTTTTCTTAAACCTGAAAAACAAAACATTTAAGAACTCATAATGTTTCAAATGAAAGTTATAAAAATTATTTTTATGAATTATTGAATCTTATATAATTATTTTGTTCTGCTTGATCTTTATTTGCAGTTTCATGAACCCATTAGTTTTTTCATTAGAGTTTTAGAAATTTTTATTTAGTTCTTTAATCTCAAAGTTATTGGAAACCTGTACTGAAGGATACTTTTTAGGTCTTTTTTATTAATCTGATTGTGGAAGTCAAGAATTAACACTGTAGATCAGGGGTTTCCAATCCCTGGGCTATGGATTGTTACTGGTCCGTGGCCTGTTAGGACTGGGCCACATGGCAGGAGGTAAGTGGCGGGCCAGCAAGCAAAGTTTCATCTGTACAGACAGGTGCATTACTGCCTAAGCTCTGCCTCCTGTCTGATCAGCAGTGGCACTGTTTCTCCTAGGAGTGTAAATCCTATTGTGAACTGTGCATGTTAGGGATCTAGGTTATATGCTCCTTATAAGAATCTAATGTCTGATGATCTGTCATTGTCTCCCATCATCCCAAGATAGGACTATCTAGTTGTAGGAAAACAAACTTAGGGCTCTCACTGATTCTACATTACAGTGAGTTGTCTAATTATTTCCTTATATATTACAATGTAATAATAATAGAAATAAAGTGCACAATAAATGTAATGTGCTTGAACCATCCTGAAACCATCCACCACCTTAGTCTGTGGAAAAATTGTTTTCCATGAAAGTGGTCCTTGGTGCCAAAATACCTGGGGACCGCTGCTGTAGATAATAACAACTTATGATAACCATAGTTAAAATCTGATTAGATTTCAGCAACTGATGAAGAAATTCAGTTGTTCCTATTGCCTTCATCAGTTTAAGGTAATGACCAGAATCATAACTGGTAGTATCACACCAAGACCATCTGACCTTTATAAATTTTATATGATCTTTAGAATGTTGACATCAATAACATACTAATACAAATATAGCTTAAAGAAGATTTAGTATCACTTTATTATTTAACATTGCTTTTCATATAATCCAACATATCAAGGGGCACAGCTGGAAAATCCCAAAGTCAATTTTAGGTTAAAAGGACCTAGAATTTGAATTTGGGGAAGATTGTAAAGATGTTAATAGGCTTAAAACATTTAATGAAAGTAGAAGCACATGTCATTGAAAAATAATAGTCATTTATTTAGTCCAAATGATAATTAAAAGACTTCAAAACCAACTACAAAAAGTTGCATAATGAGAGAAAAAAATTTAGACCTGTATTAGAGATGACAGTTTTTCCATATAATCAAACCTAGTAAAGACAGCACAAAGGAAAAGAAACTATCTTAAAACACAAAATATTTCTTAGACTGATTACTTAAAAGATAAAGAAAAAAACTCTTTTAGTATGACTTCTGCTCTTTAGGGAAAGACTGTTTGGGTAACTTGGAAGTTGAAGCTGATGACAAGATACTTGAATTCATTTAGACACTAAAAGAGTGTGTATCTAAGGTTATGAGTGTACACCATATCATAGATGAATAATGTAAACAAGAAAACCAGTACCTTGAGCAGGGGAATGTATGGCTTCCAGTAAGAGTGAAATAATATAAAATTGCCTGGTTAGCCAAAACAATTTAGACACATCAAGAAAAGCCAAGAGTACAGGCTGAAGTTATATTGGAGGAAATGTTGTTTTCTTAGGCTTTTAAGATAAACATTTTCAGAATCAGACAATAGTAATAGTAGAGTCAGAACTGGAAAAAAAAAAGCTATAGGAACTGACAAAAAATTTGAGTGAGAGAGTCACTACATTAAGCAAAGCAAAAAAGATGTGCCTTTTTAAGGAGAGTAAATCATTGTGGAGGCAATGATTCATGACCTGAAAATCACATGTAATGAGATGGAATAAAAAGCTGAACTCTTGAGATATTGAGGTAGGAGGTGGGGCTCAGAGACTGGAACAAATTGCGGACTAGCTAAAGCAGGGACAGGGTAGAAGCAGCTTTCCATAAGACACGTCCTCCAGTGTATCATGCCAGTTTACCATTGCCATGGCAACACTGAAAGTTACCGCCCCTTTTCACAGCAATGACCCAATGACCCAGAAGTTACCACTCTTTTTAAAAGAAATTTCTATATAATCTACCCGTCAATTTGCATATAAGTAGGTATAAATATGACTGTAGAACTGCCTCTGAGCTGCTACTCTGGGCAGACTGCCTACCCCTGCTCTGCAAGGAATAGTACCTCTGCTCCTGCTGTACACCATCACTTCAATAGAAGTTGCTGTCACCACCAGCTTGCCTTTGAATTCTTTCCTAAGCAGAGTCAAGAACCCTCCCAGGCTAAGCCCCATTTGTGAGCTGCAGCTTTTTCTGTGGTGCTTTTCCAGGTTGTCTTTTTTCTTCCTTGGCTAGAGATCAGGCTTCTCTTGAGACTTTGAAATTTTTTACCTGTGCCTGTTGGTGTTCCAGAGTTTCCAGCTTCTTTTGCTCCAAGTTGGGGGTATATAAGGCAGAAAGAAAACCCAGGGAATTTACCACCATGTTGTTTTCCAGGATCTGTGGCCTGCTCTGCTATCTTCTCTCTGCCTTTTAGAATCTTGTTATATTCATTTTATATATAATATCTAGGGCTTTTGTTTATGTTTACTGAGAGGAATTGGGGAAAGCACATCAACTCTATCATGCTGGAAGTGGAAGTTCCAGAATACCTCTTAAATTAATCTAACTTATAGATTTATGGTTACTTAAAAATGGAATACATGTGAATATTGGGTTAGTTATGAAGATTTTCATATCTTGACATTAAAATTGATATCTATATTAACAACTTTAGGGACTTTTAATAAAGTACAAATTACCAAATTAGGGCTTCTCTTAGCTATCAGATATGTGACAGATTGGAATTTAACATTTTATTTCAAATCATAAATGATCACTTGTCTAAGGAAAGTTACTAACATCTATTTTTCTAAAATGTAACATTTTGTTTTGGGTGCAATTGTTGCTTTTGGAGTAATAGACATTGAAAATGTAAACTGCTCTTCTGTTTGAAGTATAGTAATCATTTTAATGTCATTCTATGTTAAAGAACACTTGTAACTATAACAAAAGAATAAAAGTGAGCAATATAAAAAACAAATACTTATTTGCTCTTACTGGAAATGACTGATTTGGTTTAGCTGTGCCCTACCCAAAATATCATCCTGAATTATAATCCCCATAATCCCCACATATCAAGGGTGGGAACAGATGGAGGTAATCAGATCATGGGGGAGGTTTTCCCCATGCTGTTCTGAGAGTGAATGAATCTCATGAGATCTGATGGTTTTATAAGCATCTGGCATTTCCTCTGCTTGTACTCACTTGGTCCTGCTGCCTAGTGAAGAAGGTGCCTCCTTCTCCTTTGCCTTCTGCCATGATTGTAAGTTTCTTGAGGCTTCCCCAGCAATGCAGAACTGTGAGTCAATCAAATCTCTTTCCTTACACAGTCTTGGATATTTCTTCATATCAGTGTGAGAATGGACTAATACAATGACTAAAGATCAATTTAACAGATCATAATTTAGCATATACTGATTATTCTTGCTCCTGGCTAAACTGACCAGATTTTTTAGAACAAAATATCTTTAGAAGCTATAGTTTATAAGATACTTAGGTTCCTGAAAAGGTTATCTCAATAAAAAGGCTGCATATGCACAGAAAGAAATAACAAAGAATATTTTCAAGTAAAAATGGTACAAGGCGTGATTTGAAATATTCATGTTTGATAATTGAAGTCAAATTTCTCTGAATCAAATTTACAGTTCTAAAATTTGGTCACAATGTACCCAGTGTTTTCTAGGATTGACATAAAAGAAAGTAATGGTTTTACTGAAAAAAGAGCCAGGAAAATACAACACAAAACAAAACAAAACAAAAATAACAAAAAAAACTTCATTGGCGCCTGTTTCTAAAGGATGAATTGGAAGGAGTCAATTTTTCCTGCTGTGCTCACTCCCATGATTCATCTGTTTCTAGTTCATTCTCTCTGTTTGATATGTGAGATTTTAGGCTCACTTTTAGTATATCTGCTTATAACTCAGAATCTGTGTAGTGTTATATTGATAGACAAATTCTGATATGTATTTCAACCCCAAAAATTAGTTTTTGCTTATTCTCTCATTCCTTAAAAAATCATTAAAGTAAATATGGGCATTGAGCTATGAATATAATCCAGAAATCTCCAAAACTATATATCTGACTATTCATTGGGCTTCTCTTTGTGCTATAAATATCTTGAAAATAATATAATTTTCAGGCATGTAATTTTTTTGATGCTAAAACACATTCTTATGGTAGATTTTCATCCTATATCTTTAATTTCAGTTTAAGCTTCGAGTCTGTGTTTTTATGTGTCATTTAAAATCATAATTATTGGCTCTCTGCTCCACCTCTGTCTGTGACAGACAGCCGCATCTTCTCTCATACCACCAGCTGCATCCCTGAGACACTATGGTGAAGGTGAAGGCTAGAGTTAGTGGATTTGGTCATATTGGGTGCCTGATCACCAGGGCTGCTTTTAACTCTGCTAAAGTGGATACTGTCACCATCAATGACCCCTTCATTGACCTCAACTACATGGTCTACATGTTCCAGTATGATTCCACCCATGGCAAATTCCATGACATCGTCAAGGCTGAGAATGGGAAGCGTGTCATCAATGGAAATCCCATCACCATCTTCCAGGAGCAAGATCCTTCCAAAATCAGATGGGACAATGCTGGCACTGAGTACATTGTGTAGTCTGCTGGCATCTTCACTACCATGGAGAAGGCTGGGACTCACTTGCTGGGAGGAAGCAAAGGTTCATCATCTCTGCCCCCCTGCTGATGCCCCCATGTTTGTGATGGCTGTGAACCACAAGAAGTATGACAACAGCCTCAAGATCGTCAGCAATGCCTCCTGTACCACCAACTGCTTACTGCCCCTGGCCAAGGCCATGACAACTTTGGTGTTGTGGAAGGACTCATGACCACAGTCTGTGGCATCACTGCTACCCAGAAGACTGTGGATGGCCCCTCCAGGAAACTGTGGTGTGACAGCATCAGGGCTCTCCAGAACATCATCCCTGCCTCTACTGGCACTGCCAAGGCTGTGGGCAAAGTCATCCCTGAGCTGAACAGGAAGCTCACTGGCATGGCCTTCCATGTCCCCACTGCTTATGTGTCAGTCATGAACCTGAATTGCCATCTGGAAACAGCTGCCAAATATGATGACATCAAGAAGGTGGTGAAGCCGGCAACAGAGGCTCCCTCAAGGGCATCTTGGGCTATACTGAGCACCAGATTGTCTCCTCTGACTTTAACTGACACCACTGGCATTGCCCTTAATGCCTACTTTGCCAAGTTCATTTCCTGGTAAGACAATGAATTTGGCTACAGCAACAGGATGGTGGACCTCATGGCCCACATGGCCTCCAAGGAGTAAGAACACCGGACCACCAGCCCCAGCAATATCACAAGAGGAAGATAGACACCCTCACTGCTGGGAAGTCCTTGCCACAGTCAGTTCCCCACCACACTGAGAACAGTTTCCATGCAGACCCCCTGAAGAGGGAGTGGCCTAGGGAACCCCACCTTGTCATGTACCATCATCACTAAAGTCCCCTGTGCTCAGCCAATAATAAATAAATAAATAATTGTCAATAATCTAAGTGTTGTTTCTATGGTCAATGATGTAAACATCTTTCTGTTTCTAATGTTCATCCATAATGTCTTATTGCACAATGTAAAAAGGTTTGTTTCCTCACTTTTTTAAAAGAATAGTTCTAGAAAATAAGTGTGTTTGCAGCCTGAAATTAATGATGGTATTTGCAAAGAATTGTAGTATTGGAAGTCTGTCACTCAGGTTAATTAATGGTTTTATCATTTCATTTGATTTAAGAATCTCTAAGTCCCTAACAGTGAAAAGAAATGCAAAGTTCTGGATGCTGTTATTGTTATTAAATCTGCAGGAAACACAATAGTATTATTTTTCTAGAAAATTGATGACCACATGTAGAAAATTGTGGTTAAGGTTATATTTACAACTTTTTTGGTACTTCTCTTTAAGAGGTGAAGATTAACTGATCTCCCTTTGACTGAGAGTTGGTGAGTTACTTGTAGCAAACAGAATATGGTGAAATTGACCATGAGTGACATCTAAGAGTAGGTCATCAAAGACATCTTTCTCTCCGGAATCATTTATTCTATGGGAAACCAGTTGTCATGTTATAAAAACACTTAAGCATCCATTTGGAGAGAACCAAGAGGTGAGGAATTAAGGCTTCCTCCCAATTACCACTGGAGAACTGAGACTCCTTTGCTGATAGCCATGTGAGTAGGCCATTTTGAAGGCACACTCGTTAGTCCAGACAAATCTTTAAATGACAGCATCCATAATCAAAGTCTTTTTTTTTCCCCTAGAGAATGGAGTTTTATTATTACTCAAATCAGTTTCCCCGAGCATTTGGGGATTGGAGTTTTTAAGGATAACTTGGTGGGTAGGGGGCAGCTAGGGAGTCAGGAGTGCTGATTGATCAGGATGACCAAAGTCTTGACTGCAGCTTCATGAGAGACGCTGAGCCAGAACCACCCAACTAAGCATCTCCCAAACTGTGAAACAAATTAATGTTTGTTGGTTTAAACCAAAGCAATATTTTGGGATGTTTTGTTACACAGCTATAGCTGATAAATACAGATTGTTTCTTCTTTAAGATTCTGTTCCTCTGGAACCAACCACTCTTGGTACTAAATAATTTGTATTATATTAGATGGAAGCATATAATTGCAGGAAATTATCTTTTTCTTTGTACATTAATTTTATTTTTTGTAGTGTATTATTTGTAATATATTTTTTAGTTTTTTTCTTAATGTGATATCTCTATTTTATTTTTTTTAGTCTATTATCTCTAATATAATTACTAACTATATTAAAATTTTCTCACTTTTTCTGGTATAAGATTTTTTAAGAGGCTAATCAGGTAAAAGTAAAATTATTCTAAAATCTTATGCATTGATGGGTTTTGAATTTTGATTCAGATAAAGGTCTATTTCAAATAGCTTGATATCAAAACTCATTTTCAATTAGATTAGAAGGTAAAATAATGAAAGTTTGTATCCTGGCTTTAAAAACCATGATGGAAATGTTTGTATTTTGTTCATTTTTACAGCTGGATTCTGATGGCACCATTACTATAGAGGAGCAGATTGTCCTTGTGCTGAAAGCAAAAGTACAATGTGAACTCAACATCACAACTCAACTTCAGGAAGGAGGTAAAGATGCCAAGAAAATGGACTCCCCTTGTGCTTCCTATCTGTTCTCATAAAGATAGCAAATTTCCCTCATTCTTTTAGTGTTAGGGATATCCTTGTCAGTCAATCCACATTTCCATGTGGAGGGGTGTGCAGCAGAATAACAACACTCTTTTTATGTCTACTCCACATGCTTTTCCCTCTATGTTTAAGGAGTGACTTGCCTGACAGTAAGTTTGAGAATAGCAATTGGGCATGTGCACATCAGCCTATCCCTTAGTCCTTTCTTCAGGATTTGTCTGCCTGTAGAGAGCATGCATACTGATTTGCCCTTGACCATACCGTAAACTTGGAGGAGCAGGCTCTGTCCCTGTGAACATTGCCTGCAGGTTTAGGTAGTAAGCTCAATTTAAAGCAGTACATAAGCAAGCCCATTTATATACCTAAACCATGTTCTCCAAAAAGCCTTTTTTGTTAATAAAATGATAATTTTATTTCCATTGCCTGACATTTTATGCAATCTCTTAATTAGTTCCAAATTCAAGTTGGAAGTGGGGTGCTATTTACTTTGCTCCCTGCCTTCCCAAGTGAATGCAGCAGAAAATGACCTTAAAGTTTTCCCTCTATTATAAAATGTGCAGTTTGAAATCTACTTCATACCTCTCTAAATACTAAAAAATAATTGTGATTGATTTCTCAATGTTTATGATCAGAGAATGTGGTTTGCATGATACTGAGTTTTAAAAATGTGTTGAGACCTAATGGCTTATATTCTTGTCAATTTTGATAATGTTCCATGTGGTCTCCAAAGGTATGTATATTCTCTAGTTTCTGAGTACAATGTTTTGTAGTGTCCCTACATTAAGCTTCTTAGTTGGGTGGTTCATATATTCTGCATCCATATGATATTTTAAATGTGCTTGACCCATTTGTACATGATTTGTAGGTAAGGTAATACAACCTTAGTTTATGGAAAAAATTGAATTTAGTTGCTAAAATTCATTTTTCAGGCCTTTGCTTGTTTATAAACTACCATGTAAATGTGTTATTTTTCTTTTGTATTCCATTTTTGTGTTCTTGTTTTGCATCTTTTGCCATACTTAGGTGAGTTACTTATAATTATTTCATATTGTGGGTATTATGAAGGAAGAAATGAAATTTGTGCCCATGGATGCAAATTATTTCAGAGCATCTGGAGAAATTAATGAGAAAAACTTGAAAGGTTTTGGGTATTTTATAAATAACATTCCTCTATATTTCATGTATCATCTCACCTAGAATAGTGAACAATGTAGACTGTAACATGAAGTACGTACAATAAAAGTAAAAATGTTAAAAAAAATGTGCTTGGCCTATTATTTCCTGATATGTATATGTATATCCTAAAATAAGCTGCTATGATAAGTTTTCAACTTTTCACTGAAAAATTTATCAGATAGTTTTACTTCATATATTTTGAAAATATATGAGGTATATTTAAGTTTAGAAATATTAGATTTCCTGGTGAATTAAAACTTTTGTGGATAGGAAGTAGCCCTCTTTATCTCTAGGATACTTTCTCTTCATATTTAAAAAATATGTACAACTTAAAATTATATTAAGAACATTTAACAAATAATACTAGTTTTCTTCTTTCTTGGTTAGTATCTGCCTTATATATTTTTCCAGTCCTTTAAAAATGTTTTAATTGTGATAAAACATACATAACATTAAATTTGCCATTAAAATTTTTTTAAATTGTGCTTTTCAGTAGTGTTAAGTGTATTCACATTGCTGTGCAATCAATCTCCAGAAATTTTCTGTCTAAAATTGACACTCTGTACTCATTAAATTTTAACAACTCATATTTCCATTCTTTTATTAAACTTTTATTAAACTTTTCTGTATACTTAGATTTCAGGAGTATCTTTTACAAACAGGACTCCCATAGAGTTATCCATTCTGCTAATCTTTGTCTATTAACTGAAGAATTTAGCTCAATTACATTAATTGTAATTACTAATGTACAGTATTTGAGTTTAATTCTAACATCTTATTTGGGCTTTCTATTTCACTAGCTCTTCTTCTGTCTCTTCCACTTCTGCAGCTCCAACTCTTTTTTGGATTGATTGAGACCTTTTTCTCATTTTATTCCATCCCCTGCCACCCCCAACTAGTATTGATTATATGTATTATATTTAATTCTTTTAGTGGTTATGCTAGAAATTTTTCATATATATATATAGTACTTTAGGTTCTGGGGTACATGTGCAGATCATGCAGGATTGTTACATAGGTACATACCTGGCAAGGTGGTTTGCTGGTTTGCTGCCTTCATCCCCCCATCACTTATATCTGGTATTTCTCCCCTCATTATCCCTCCCTACCATTCCCACCCCCCGCTGTCCTTCCCTTAGCCGCCCCCAACTGACCGCAGTGTCTGATGCTCCCCTCCCTGTGTCCACGTGTTCTCATTGTTCAACACCTGCCTATGAGAACATGTGGTGTTTGGTTTCCTGTTCTTGTGTCAGTTTGCTGAGAATGATAGTTTCCAGATTCATCCATGTCCCTATGAAGGACATGAACTCATTGCTTTTTATGGCTGCATAGTATTCCATGGTGTATATGTGCCACATTTTCTTTATCCAGTCTATCATTGATGGACATTTGGGTTGGTTCCAGGTCTTTGCTATTGTAAACAGTGCTGCAATGAACATACGTGTGCATGTGTCTTTATAACAGAATAATTTATAATTCTTTGGGTATATACCCAGTAATGGGATTGCTGGGTCAAATGGTATTTCTATTTCTAGGTTCTTGAGGAATAACCACACTTTCTTCCACAGTGTTTACACTATTTTGCACTCCCACCAACAGTGTAAAAGTGTTCCTATTTCTCCACATCCTCTCCAGCATCTGTTGTCTCCAGATTTTTTAATGATTGCCGTTCTAACTGGTGTGAGATGGTATCTCAATGTGGTGTTGATTTGCATTTCTCTAATGACCAGTGATGATGAGCATTTTTTCATATGTTTGTTGGCCTCATAGATGTCTTCTTTTGTAAAGTGTCTGTTCATATCCTTCATCCACTTTTGATTGGGTTTGTTTGTTTTTTTTTTCCTTGTAAGTATGTTTTAGTTCTTTATAGATTCTGGATATTAGCCCTTTGTCAGATGGTAGATTGCAAAAATTTTTTCCCATTCTGTTGGTTGTCAGTTCACTCTAATGATTGTTTCCTTTGCTGTACAAAAGCTCTGGAGTTTAATTAGATCCCATTTGTCTATTTTGGCTTTTGTTGCCATTGCTTTCGGTGTTTTAGCCATGAAGTCCTTGCCTATGCCTATGTCCTGAATGGTTTTGCCTAGGTTTTCTTCTAGGGTTTTTATGGTGTTAGGTCTTATGTTTAAGTCTTTAATCCATCTGGTGTTAATTTTAGTGTCAGGTGTCAGGAAGGGGTCCAGTTTCTTCTTTCTGTACATTGCTAACCAGTTTCCCCAACACCATTTATTAAACAGGGAATCCTTTCCCCATTGCTTGTTTTTGTGAGGTTTGTCAAAGATCAGATGATTGTAGATGTGTTGTTGCTTCTGAGGCCTCTGTTCTGTTCCATTGGTCTATATCTCTGTTTTAGTACCAGTACCATGCTATTTTGATTACTGTGGCCTTGTAGTATAGTTTGAAGTCAGGCAGCGTGATGCTTTGTTGTTTGTTCCAGCTTTGTTCTTTTTGCTTAGGATTGTTTTGGCTATGCAGGCTCTCTTTTGGTTCCACATGAAGTTTGAAGTGTTTTTTTCCAGTTCTGTGAAGAAGGTCATTGGTAACTTGATGGGGATAGCGTTGAATATATAAATTACTTTTGGCAGTATGGCTATTTTCATGATGTTGATTCTTCCCAACCATGAGCATGGAATGTTTTTCCATCTGTTTGTATCCTCTGTATTTCCTTGAGCAGTGGTTTGTAGTTCTCCTTGAAGAGGTCCTTTACATCCTTTGTTAGTTGTATTCCTAGGTATTTTATTCTCTTTGTAGCAATTGTGAATGGGAGTTCACTTTTAATTTGGTTCTGTTTGTCTGTTATTGGTGTATAAGAATGCTTGTGATTTCTGCACAATTGATTTTGTATCCTGAGGCTTTGCTGACATTGCTTATCAGTTTCAGGAGATTTTGGGCTGAGAAGATGGGGTCTTCTAAATATACAATCACGTTGGCTTTCTCTTTTCCTAATTGAATACCCTTTATTTCTTTTTCTTGCCTGATTGCTCTGGCTAGAACTTCCAATACTATATTGAATAGTAGTGGTGAGAGAGGGCATCCTTGTCTAGTGCCAGATTTCAAAGGGAATGCTTCTAGTTTTTGCCCATTCAGTATGAGATTGGCTGTGGGTTTGTTGTAAATAGCTTTTATTATTTTGTGATACATACCATTGATACCTAGTTTATTGAGGGTTTTTAGCATAAAGGGCTGTTGAATCTTGTTGAAGGCCTTCTCTGCATCTCTTGAGATAATCATGTGGTTTTTGTCTTTGGTTCTGTTTATGTGATGGATTACATTTATAGACTTGCGTATGTTGAACCCGCCTCGCATCCCTGGGATGAAGCTTACCTGATCATGATGAATAAGCTTTTTGATTTGCTGTTGCATTCTGTTTGCCAGTATTTTATTGAAGATTTTTGCATCAATGTTCATCATGGATATTATCCTAAAGTTTTCTTTTTTAGTTACATCTCTGTCCGCTTTTGGTATTAGGATGATGTTGGTCTCATAAAATGAGTTCAGAAGGATTCCCTCTTTTTGTATTGTTTGGAATAGTTTCAGAAGGAATGGTACCAGTTCCTCTTTGTATGTCTGGTAGAATTCGGCTGTAAATCCATCTGGACCCGGGCTTTTTTTAGTTGGTAGGCTATTAATTGCTGCCTCAACTTCAGCCCTTGTTATTGGTCTATTCAGGGATTCAACTTCTTCCTGGTTTAGTCTTGGAAGAGTGCAAGTGTCCAGGAATTTATCCATTTCTTCCAGGTTTACTGGTTTGTGTGCCTAGAGTTGTTTATAGTAATCTCTGATGGTAGTTTGTATTTCTGTGGGACAGTGGTGATGTCCCCTTTATCGTTTTTTATTGCATGTATTTGATTCTTCTCTCTTTTCTTTTTTATTAGCCTGGCTAGCGGTCTATCTATTTTGTTGATCTTTTCAAAAAGCCAGCTCCTGGATTTGTTGTTTTTTTTGAGGGTTTTTTTTGTGTCTCTATCTCCTTCAGTTCTGCTCTGATCTTACTTATTTCCTGTCTTCTACTAGCTTTTGAGTTTTTTTTGATATTGCTCCTCTAACTCTTCCAATTTTGATAATAGGGTGTCGATTTTAGATCTGTCCTTGTTTCTCATGTGGGCATTTATTGCATGAATTTCCCTCTAGACACTGCTTTAAATGTGTCCCAGAGATTCTTGTATGTTGTGTCTTCATTCTCATTGGTTTTGAAGAACATCTTTATTTCACCCTTCATTTCATTGTTTATCCAGTCTACATTCAGGATCAAGTTGTTCAGTTTCCATGAAGTTGTGCGGTTTTGGGTTAGTTTCTTAATCCTGAGTTCTAATTTGACTGCACTATGGTCTGAGAAACTGTTCTGATTTCTGTTCTTTTGCATTTGCTGAGGAGTGATTTACTTCCAATTATGTGGTCAATTTTAGAGTAAGTGCGATGTGGTGCTGAGAAGAATGTATATTCTGTGGATTTGGGGTTATGAGTTCTGTAAATGTCTATTAAGTTCGCTTGGTCCAGGTCTGCATTCAAGTCCTGGATTTCCTCATATATATTTAATTTC